>JAQQAF010000006.1:21392580-21464870 GCA_029747655.1 Ensete ventricosum
CGCAGCCTACGTTAATGCTACCATTTTCTTTCTCCACCATTGCTGCTACCCTTGGTTTCCATCCTCCACTTGGAGACTTGACCACCGCAGCCCCGACATCGCTGCCATTGCTGCCTTTAACCTGAAGATTGTAGCTACACTTTTTAATCAGTTTGATTTGACAGGTTGGTGATCCTTACATCATGACATTGGTGGGCTTATTCGAAGCCAACTTGGAAGCTCTTGAGACACGTATGGATGTTTAAATTATGTGCTCTCTTTGAGGAGTTTAGATTAGGCCGATCACCGAGCCTAATAAGATCACAACATGGTGCAAATTTGGATTGTAAAAAGAACATCAGCAAAGAACTAGCGATGATCCGTCGAACCTCCACCATCCAAGAGTACCAAACCAGGTTTGAAAGGTTATCTAATCAAACTTATTATTGGTCTAAAAAATAGATATTGAGGACTTTTATTAAGGGCTTGAAGCCCGTAGATTCAGGAAGAAGTTAAAACACGACAGCCGTACACACTTAAGGCAGCCATCTCCTTTGCATGACATCAAGAGAAGCAATTGAACTATGAAACTCAGAAGACTAGAGTTGCTCCCCGACCAGCGACACTAAAGCTTTCACCTCCTACTATTAGCCGACCCCCTCAGCCACAGAAATTAATATGAGAAGACCTTCATGACGGATCGACAAAGGGCCTATATGGGTATTGTGATAAACTGTGGAGCCTAGAACACAAATGTAAAAAGGAGACACCGCTGATGATTGGGCCCACTGAAGAACCGAAACTTGGAGATACGACTCTCGAGCCCAAGGAGACGGATACACCACAATCGGCCACCTGTACGGTCCCTACCTTAGCTGGCTACACCAACCTGTAAAAATTGAAGATTGAAAGGTTTCTCGAGCAGCAGTCCATCATCATCCTTATTGACATCGGGAGCACACACAACTTCATGAGCAGTAAGGTTGCTACCCACTTAATGCTCTAAAAAGAAGATTACAATGGGTTCAAAGTCAAGGTAGCTAACGGCCAAATTCTGAAGTGCAACCAGAATTTTTTCCTCCTCCCACTTGATGGTTTTGATATAGTACTTGGCATTGATTGATTGTCCACGATTGAAGATGTTTTTCTAGAATTTTTCAAAGCTAACCATAAAATTTTTCAAAAAAGGAAAGCAGGTGATTCTACGAGGGAGCCTAGCGACTACAACCACAACACCACACTTGGAGGGGGGTACCAAAAGAAGAATCCAGTGGTTTCCTAATTCAAATTCAAGAGTTTTATGAGATTGAAGATAAAAAAACCCCTCCTATAGCCTGCTAAATTTTTGGGTGTCTCCACCCAACCGAGCCGACTATCTCCTCTGAAGCTGGCCGACCCCCCTATGCTGAACAGATCGAAACTTCTACCAGTTGTTGCTCGACCATATTGCTTCATACAACCTCAGAAGGTCGAAGATAAAAGGGTCATCCAAGAGATGCCAGAGACACGGATTGTTAGACCATGCTTATTTCCCGCTACGATACGTCCCTCCATCCTTTTCCCCAGAGATAAGCTACTTCTAAAGTGTTACATCCTGTTGAACTCACCATAGTTGCTGATGCAGCACTTTCATATCTCAGGAGACTTCCACAACTTTCTCCAGGATCGGACCATGATGCTTAAAAACTTCCTTGATGATGACCTCCGATCTATGGCCCAAGACCGCGAGAAAATTGAGCCCCTCCAGTGGTGAAATCAGAAAAGGGGAAGGATCATTTGTAGGACTCAATGAAGCATGAACATCATACCTCTCATTATAAAGGAAGATGCACCACCTTGGCCGAGTGAAACTATAGCCCTCATGGCCACGATGTTGTTCACACCAAACATGGCCAGATGTTTATTACTGGAGTAGACACATCCAGAGTGGGGGTCAGCACCATCCACTTGCAAGATGGTCAACAGCATGAAGAAGTAAAAATGTGCCCCGAAAAAATCAGCACTCCTACCCACCTCGGACTTAGATCGGGCTCAAACCACTAGAGATTTTATCAAAGGACAACCCTTACTCCAAAAGAAGGCATGACTACTATTACAGAGCAATCACGTGGCAGCCCATGCAAGGAAGAAACTTCCCCCTGATAAATGCCGGAGCAGAAGAAAGTTTCTTGAGAAAGATCAAGTCCCCCATTTATCTCCAACTCCACCAGCATGAAATTCAAGCCTCAAGAAAGTGGTCTCCCTATTTCTTTGGGCCTTGCAAAATTGGGGATCACATTGAGGCCCTAACCTAGAGATCAGATCCGTGCACTAGATCAAAATTACAGTTGATCCTCCAAGTATCCCACCTCAAATAAAAATTTAAAGACGACGACTCAGCTCAAGTTTTTCCAATTGAAACCCAAGCTGATGAGGAGCTGAAGACCCGGTTCCCTGAGTTCATGAAACTTTAGCCTTGAGGATAAGGCTGATTTTAAGAGGGTGGTTTGATAGGACTCCAGCAGGGTTGAGTCCTAATCTCCCTAGAAGTAGTCAATAAAACCTTGCTAGATTGTAATAAAGTCACTCCTATCTTATAAAGGAGTATGACTAGGGTTTAGATTAGCCCTTAGGGCTTAGTGGCCGCCGCCCCCATTATTGGGTTGGTTGGCCAGGGTTTTCCCCTACTTAGGTTGGCTATAGAGCCAACCTAGTCACCCCTTGTTCCTATTAAGGCAGGTTTGCTATAGGAGGGGCAAAGAGGTAATTTTACTTAGGTAAGCACCCCCTTAGGCTAGGGTTTTGATCCCCTATATAATGATGTAGCTGCCCCCCTCTCTTGAATCAAGCAATTATCAATTTTATTTCAGCCTTGTGCCGAGTCTAGGAGGGAGGAACCCCCTACAGCGTTCCAGGGTTGATCCCCGTCAAGGATCAAAATCTATAGAGCTCCTAATGGGGTTCTATCAATGTCCCTCTCGAGTAACCTATGATTGAGATTATTTATGATTTGTGTTTAAAGGTAAATCGATCTTATTATCATGATCTTATCACGATCAGATTCATGTTGCACAGAACCAATGACATCACAATATATATATATATATACATATATATATATATATACATATATATATATATATATGTATATATATATATATATATGTGTATATATATATATATATATATATATATATATGTGTATATATATATATATATATATATATATATATATATATATATATATATATATATGTGTGTATATATGTATATATATATATATATATAATATATATATATACATATATATATACATATATATATATATATTACCATCAAGTTGATTTGAAGCTACTTCAACCTTAGATTCTTCTGGAGTTCTGTGGAAGTGAAAGAATTTTTTAGACCATGAGATCCAACTGGTCAGATCTCCATCTTGCCATCTTGGAAATTCCACCCTCATGTGTGGGTATCTTGTGTATTGTCCTTGATCACTTTTCCCTATGTTTTCAGATCGATTCTTCTTGAGACTTGAACTTTCATTATGTTGAGATTTGTTATGGCTCTTTGCTAGACTTCTACTGAATTCATTGAAGAAGTCTTGCCACTTTTCTTCGATGTGGGCTTGAATGCTTCAAGCTTTGTATCTATTGCATCATTTGTATCCATAGGATAAGATTGTAGATCAGTAGTGTTCAACTCATGTTTCTAATGTCGGGTCAAGGGCATCAGTTCTGCCCCCCGCAATACAATCACTTCTACGGCCTGCTGAAGGCAACATTGATCGCTACAGCAGATCAGCGGGGGATGTGCGTAGGCTAATGAGGGTGGGGTTGTAGTGGACATAGGAAAGGGGGAAGGCAGCGATAGCGATGGTGGCTGGACTGCAGGGAGAAGATGTGGATGGGGCCGACGAAGGAGGAAGATGGTTACGATGGTTGTTATCGATGCTAGTAATGAAGAGGAAGTGGTGGTGGTGCGGTTGGGAGCAACGTCACTAAGGTTGCCAATGGCGAGTGATTTACTGGCTGGGAAACAACAACAGCGGCAAGGAAGGAAAGGAAATGGCTGGTGCTGGAGGCAATGACGATGGCGGCAATAGCAAGGAGGAGTAGCATCGGTTGCAGCTAATGTGGGAGAGGGTCGGAGTGGGGTGGCAAGTAGGGGCGAGGGCAAGATGGGGCGCTGGCATCAGAGGAGGAAGCAACCCTAATTGTAGGTGCAAGCGATCTTATTTATGGCTAAGGGGGAGGGCAGGCAGCGGGGTCCGACGAGACTCTGCAGTTGATTCTGAGCAGGAGCAATGGAGAAGGGGAAGAGTGGGGAAGAAAGGCCTTCCTTGCGGATTGAGGTCGACGCAATGGCAAAGGCCAATAACTTCGTCTCTGACGGAGGTGCAGGAGATGGCAGCAGTAGAGGAAAGAGTGCTGGAGATGACCAACAAAGGAGGAGGCAGTGCAAGAAAAGATGTGGTGGAGGAGGGAACAACTGGCAGCATGGCTGCAAGTCGTTGATGAGCTGATCAGATGTCGTGGCTGGAAAAAGAAGAGGGCAAAGGCCGGGTCTGAAGATCAATGGCTAGGCACTAGTAGCGAGGCACTAGGGATGAAGAGGAGGCATTGGGTGCGGTTGGAGGGGGAAGGCAGCAGCAACGACGACTACAACTGTATGGGCGACGATAGTAGCGACAGGGGAGGTGGCGATGCTGGGACAGAGATCACTGTGGTAGAGGCTAGTAGCATCATGCAGGCAGTGATGCTCGCTATGGCTAAAGTGAAAAAGGGAGATGTGTAGAACCCTAAAGGAATTCTATGCAGATTAATCTTTGAGGGGGATCAACACTTGGAATGCTATAGAGGTTTCCTCCCTCCTAGTACTCGGCCATAAGGCTAAATTGAAGATTGATCTTTACTTATGCCAAAAGAGATGGAGGATACATACTTATATAGGGCTCTAAACCCTAGCCCTAGGGGCTGCTTTCATAAGTAAATTACCCATTTTACCCTCCACTCTAGCCGACTTGCCATGTAAGGAGCGACCGCCTAGAGGGCTGCACCAAGATAGGCGCCATTGCTAGAAACCTAGCCGACCTGCCCAGTAAAGGGGGCGACGGCTAGGAAGCCCTAAGGCCCTAAATATAAATCATAGTCCAGACTTCTTTATAGGATAGAGGAAGCTAGGTGGGGTTTATTATGATCTCGATGGCTATGAAGTCCTAAGGCTTCAAGACTCCTTCCCCAAAACCCTAGCTGACTCCTCAATCAAAGGAGATGATGGCAAGATTAGGGGGACATTACATGACTCAAGACTTTATTGTCTCATTGAGCTTAGGACCCATCTAAGTTAGGGTCCTAACTGACATGGCCTCTTTAAATCAGCCTTGTCCTCAAGGCTGAGATTCCATGTCTCTGGTTCTTGGCCTACAACTCCTCATTAGCTTGGGTGTCGGTTGGAAGGATCTAGGCTGAGTCATCTTTAAACTTTCATTTGAGGTGGGATACCTAAAGGAACAACATTATTTTTTATTTGGTGTGCAGACCCGATCTCCAAGTTGGGGCCCCAATGTGATCCCTAATTTTGCAAGGTCCAAAGTAGTAGGGGGGACCACTTCCTTGAGGTTTTAATTTCCTACTAGTATGGCTAGAAGTGTAGGGAAACTCGATTTTTAAGTTTGTCAAGAGGTTGTTTCTTCTTTTCATGTGATGTTGTTAGAACCCTTATAGATTCTAAGCTTGGGGTGATCTCTATAAGGGATCGGCCTCCTTGGAACTCTATAGGGGTTCGTCCCTTCTTGGTTTTCTGCATAAAGGTTACAAAGAAATTGATCTATTAATGATAAAAAGTGGTTAATTAAAAGGCTATTTATAGGGCTTTCTAGACCCTAACTCCTAATAGGATTCCTACTCAAGACTCCTACTCCTAACAACTCCAACTCCAACTCTAAGAAGCAAACACCTACTTCCAACAACTCCAACTCCAACTCTAAGAAGGAACTTCTACTTCCAACAACTCCAATCCCTTCTCTAAGAAGTAACCCTTAGCCGGCCTCTCTTAAGAGGAGGGGCTAGGAGACTCCCATCCCATAATGACTCCTCCCTAACCCTAGCCAATCAGGGGTGGCGGCTAGATTATGGTTTATTACATTCATGACACAATTGACTTTAACCAGTATCTAACTCCAACTCCTAACCCGATTCTAGTTCAGTCAAATCCTAACCCTGCTAGGATTTGGGCTGATTTATTACAACAGACTCATATCTTCTCCTAGATGACCTAATGTCAGGTCTATTTTGGCCAACAAGATCTAATTTAAGGACTCAACTCAATCGACTAGGACCCGACTCAGCTAGGGTCCTAACAGACCCGCCCTTTTCAAATCAGCCTTGTCCTCAAAGCTGAGCTCCATGTCTCCTGGTCTTGATCTGTAACTCCTCACGAGGCTCGCTCGTGGCCCCTATAGTAGGCGCATCCTGCTCTTGCTGTCTAGCATAAGTATTAGTGACTAGACGGTGATGTGTCGCGATCCTGCGATCACATACAATAATCAGCTGAACCTAGGCCTCCTCATCAACTTGGGTGTTAGGTGGATAGATCTGGGCTGAGTTATCCTCTCTAAACTTTCATTTGCGGTGAGATTCCTAGATGATCAATTGTAATTTTGAATTAGTGTGTCGATCCGATCCACAAGTTACAGCTCCAATGTGATCTCCAATTTTGTACGATCCAAAGAAACTGAGAGACCACTTCCATGAGGCTCGAGTCTTCATGAATTCCTACTAGTAGGGATGAAGATGAAGGAAGACTCGATCTTTAATAGCAAACTTCCTTCTACTCCGGCGTTTGTCAAGCAACTATTTCTTTCTTGCGCGGACTGGTATGTGGTTGTTCTTTATTGGTAGCTAAGCTTTCCTTTGTGATAGTGGTTGCCTTCTAGTAGAGTCCATGGTAAGGTGAGCCTGATCTGAGTTTTGAGGGAGTAGAAGCTGCAATGTTTCAGGACTTAATTTTATCTCCGCTTTGTGTTGTTGTCGTGTATCATACCAAGCCACAAATTCAGCATTAGTCAGCATATCCTCATCGTAGATTGATAACTTCAGGTGGTATAGGGAGAGGGCTTGGCTGATGTAGGTTAGGGGTCGACCATCATGCATGTGGATAACATAAATTCTAACTCCCGATGCGTCAATCACAAACACTTTGTTGAAGTCAAGTAAAGCTAGCACCGGCAAAGAGTAGAGGCTACAACTTGGTCGGATGAGGATAATGACATGGCCATGTGTTTGTTGTTGGTTTGCTCGAGAGAATCAGAATTCAGTGGTCATGCCAGCGGGTAGAGAGTCGGCTGTGCGGTTTGGCGAAAATGTTTGAAAATTTAGCAAGCGATTAGAAAAGTTTTGAGTCTTCAATTTTTGTTGGCTCCCCCATATAATGCTGTTGAAGTTGTATCAGGAAGCCACTATTCACTTTGTTCAAAACTTTCTCCATTTGCTGCGTGTAAATCATCGTTGTGTCACTCCTGCGTTTCCCATGTAGGATCTCCTATTTCTCATGACTAAAAAATTTCATGATAAATTTGGAATAATTTCAGGGACATCACCTAGCGTAGTTAGCCATTTGATTTGGAGCATGGCCTCATAATCATTAAGAGGAAGGAGGAAGATATTAGCAAGTATCTCTAGTCTTGCCGCAATAATTTCACCCGCGGGCATCTTTGGTCGCAATTCAAAATTTGGCCGTCGGCGACATCAACGTCAAACCTATTGCAATCTTCAATTTGGAGCATCAATTGGGCAGCAACCTTGTTGTTCATAAAGTTGTTGGTGCTCCTAGTCTCGATGAGGATGGTGACCGGCTGCGGCTTAATAGATTCTTCAACTTTTGCTACTTGCGGGTTCGTATAGCCTGCTAAAGCATGAGTCGTGCAATCAGGCGACTACGGTTCTTCCTTTGTGTTCTCCTCCTTATGTCCCTAGTCCTCTTCTTTAGATTCTTCAATAGGTTTTATTATGGAAAGCTTCTCTTTTTCGCAGTGATGGTTGCGGCTCCAAAGTTCATCGCAATACCAACAAAGTCTCTTCGTCGATCTATTGTGTAGCTCTTCTAACGTCAATTTTTTTGACAGTGAAGGACGATTGGGGGCAGAGGCAGGTTTATATGCTCTTGGTCTAGGAGTGGTTCTCATCCTCTGAGCATTTTGGTTGAGTCGTACCTCTTGGATTCGGGGGAAAGAGATTGCGACCATCACGGTATGGGGTTGCCCGTACTTTAACCTCCTTTAATTTTCAGCTTGAGTCCTTTGATGAACATCCATAATAATTGTCTGTCAGACCAATCACGAGCAAGGTAAGATAATTCCTCAAACCTGGTCTAGTATTCTTGGATCGTGGAGGTTTGTCAGATCTTGGCAAGTTATCCATTGATATTCTCATACTTGATTGGCCCAAAGCGGTTTAGCAACGCGTTCTTGAATTGTATCCATGTTGGAGCTCCATGGGTATATTTAAGCCGATTGTATCACTAAATTGCATCTCCTTCGAGATGGATGACAATTATGTCCACCATGGAACCCTCCGATGTTCGATAATAATGGAAGTAATGTTTGGCGCGCGAAATCCATCCCGTCGGGTCTCCTTTTCCTATCGAGGGAAGTCCACCCTCATGCGTTGCTACATTATATCAGTGGCTCATACTTCCTTTTTGGGTAAAACATCCCTCATTTCTAAATAAAAAAAACTATTTGTAAGGTAAGAAATTTATTTTCAGTGTTTATAAGACCTAGTTATAAAATTTGAGGACTTATTTTGAAAAATAAAGGACCTAATTATAAATATTAATAATACAAGGACTAAAGTATAAAATACACAAAACAACAAATCCCAATGCCTCTACCTCTCTTCCTTCTCCCTTAAGAAACCCGAGTCAGTAGAAAAGAGTGGAAGAACAAAAATAAAAAGAGAGAAGGAGAAGAAGAAGAAGAGAAGGAAGAGGAGAAGAACAGATTTGGGTGTTTAGGGATTTTGATCCAATCCATATATTTGGGATCAAAATCTTTAAAGGCAAGTATTTTATCTTTCTTCTAATAAAATTTATCTTTGTTTTTTCCTTGATTATGAGAAAAAAATTTGGAACAAATTCGAAATCTCTTTTGTTGGTTGTCAAAGTGCGAATTTATAATATTTTTGAGACTATGACCTGCCTACCTTGTTCAAGTCATAACTCTCAGTATAGAACTCTGATTTGAACAAAACTTAGTTCATTCGAAAATAGATTTATAGATCTTTCTTTTGAAACTAAGATTGTAAAACTTGGAGTTCAATTGTTAGCCCAAATATTATTTCAATTGATCATATGAAATCTATAAAATAGAGTTTATAGCTTCTAACCTTATGTCATTAAATTGCTTATACCTCCCTGTTGGAGTCTTTGATTTATGTAAAATATGATTCATTAGAAATTAGACTCATAGATCTTTATTGAAAGATTTGGAGTCCAAATGACTATCACAATATCTATTTTGATATACCTTATGGATTCTACAAAATAGGAACTAAAATACCTGACCTTTGGTTGTCATATCATCTGTAACTCTTTGTAGAAAACTTCAATTCATAAGAAACTTATTTTATATGAAATTAGATTGATTTAGCTTTTGAAAGATATCCTTTTTGAGTAATTTGGAGTATATTTGATTATTCAAATGATTTATGCAATGTGCCTCATGAATTCTGCCAGAATAGAACTCTTGCCAATTTTGTATATTCTTGCTTCATCCATTTGAAAATTGAATTCATTCTAGAGTTCTTTCTTAATTGAGTCATAAGTGCTTTGAATACTTTATGCTCTTATCTTTAATTTCTTTCATGTCTGAAATTTGTTAGTCGATGTTGCGTCATTTATTTCGTATTGGCACATGTATATTTCATTGTTCCGCATGTTCTTCCGATATACACTCATTTTATTGCTCATGTCCTTTTGTACTCTAGTGTTTGTTGGATAATATGAACTTTTGCCATAAATGGTAAAGGGAGTTATGCTTAGAGCCCGTGATGCTCTACTATGTTTGGTAGTCATCTAGAAATGGATGGACCATATTATGTTTATGATCCCACTTCACCATCTATATTTTTTATATGATATCAGATCATATTCTGTCTAAGATCCAGTTAAAGTTCTTTCTTCAATTGAGTCTTATATTATTACTTTGATTCATGTGTACTATTGTTATTTATTCTTTGTCTATCTGAATGTATATTGAGAATGTTTATGTATTCATCGTATTGTTTCATATTGGCATATTTATATTTCATTGTTCCGCATGTGCTTATGATATATGCCAATTTATTGTTCACATGTCCTTTATGTACTCTGGTGTTTGTGGGATATTATGGATCTTTGCCAAAAATGGTAAAGGGTGTTATACCTAGAGCCCGCGATGCTCTACTATGTTCGATGGTCATCCAGAAATGGATGAACCATATTATGTTTGTGATCCTGCTTCACCATCTATGTTTTTGATATGATATCAGATCATATTCTGTCAGTGATCCAACTAAAGTCCTTTCTTCTTTTGAGCCTTATATTATTGCTTTGAAATCTTGAGTACTCTAATTCTTGATTCCTTGCTTATCTGAATGCATATTGTGAATATTTATGTTTATATCATATTGCTTCATTTGGCATATTTATATTTCATTGTTCCACATGTTCTTCCGATATAAGCTAATTTTATTGCTCATATCCTTTTATACTTTGGTGTTTGTGGGATAATATGAACCTTTGCCAGAAATGATAAAGGGAGTTATGCTTAGAGCCTGTGATGCTTTGTCGGCCCCCTATGACTTCAGTTAGACATGGGTGGATGGAGCTCCCAGACATGGGAGACTTATGTTTGATGGTTATTCAATAATGGATGAACTATATTATGTTTGTGATTCCATTTTACCCTCTATGTTTTTTATATGATATCCAAAGCATTGCTTTTGAGTTTATATATTATACTTTGGATAAGAATGAAATGAATGTGACGTCAATATGATATTTGAGCTTCTATATCTTATTTGTTCATTTGATAAACTTTGAGATTACTCATTCACCATTAATGTGCTTCGAAATATGTTTACGTCTTTGACATGCTCCGAAATATTCCATATGCCATTGTTATGTTCTGAAATATTTCATTTGCTATTGATATGTTCCGAAACATTTCACATTCCATGAATATGTTTCAAAATATTTCATTTATCATTGATATACTCTAAAATATCCTATGTGCCTTTGATATGCTCCGAAATACCTCTTACATCATAAATATGCTTGAATTACTTTGTATTCCATTTGTTATGAACTAAATATGTTTTGAATAGATGACATTTGAAATTATGTATCTAATGAGTTAATATCCATGAATTATTGTATCTTTGTTGTATCTTGATACCAGTCTTATTTGAAGTCATCCACTCTTGTCTTTGATATATTAAATGCTTGTTGTAGCTCACTCCCTTATTATCAAACTTTTTCAGGTTATCTTGACACTCATTGAATTTTAAGATTAGGCTGAGGTAGTGGAGAGTAATTCAGATTTTGGACAAGTTTTTGTTGGCTGATATCGTTGTAGTTTTTGTATAAGTATATTTGGACACAATGAAATGTTGTCGATGAATTTGATTGATGTATCAAGTAAAAGCTTTAAATGACCTCTTATGTTTGGAGTTATCTTGGAATGTTAAGTTCAGTCTACGATGAAGTGAATTTATGGTAAATGGTTGGTTTTACGATTGTATAGGTTCTTTTGCTGATGAATTATTAGTATGGTTAATATTTGTTAAGTTGGCTTTGGGTTTCATAAATGTTTGAGTGATATAATATATGATTTTAAACTACATATGATTTTATATATGTGAATTTTGAAGTTTGAATGTTTCCCAATTTTCTCAAATGTTAGTTTGGATCTTGGATAGATTGTGATGAATTACAATATTCTCGATTGTAAGACAAGGCCACCTCTCTCGAATGTTGATAATTCGGGGGGCATGTCAGTGGTGGTATTAGAGTATGATTTGAGAATTATTGAGATATTGGTATGTTGATATATAGAATATGTTGAGGTTTAGTAAATTATATGATGATTAGTGAAAATTTTCTTGAAGTCTTTTAGGAGCTTAGGATGACGATGAAATATGGTTTCTTGCTTTATAAAATTGAGTGGAATAAAAGGATTGATTTAGAATGTCAAATTAGAACTAATCAAGAGTAGAACAATTTAAAAAGCTTAGTCCTTTATGTTTCAAGGGTAAATCTAATCTAATGGTGGCAGAAAAATGGATGATATGAATGGAGAAAATAATTGATGTCTTAAATTGTCCTGATGATCATAAGATTTATTTTGCTACCTTTATATTGGAAGGAGAAGCTTTGCACTAATAGAAAATAATATAGAAATCTCTGGAGATCAGGGGCAGGAATAACAAAGACAAGTTTACCAACAAGAATAAGAGAGGAAATGGATCAGAAAGTGATGACAAGAAAGTCAATATATCTAGATTTGGGAAATGAAAGCCACCACTGAGAACTCAGTCATGCAATATGTGGATTAATGTATGAAACAAGTAAGTGTTTTTGGGTGACTGGAGTCTATTTTATTTGCGAGAGTTATATCATAAAGAAAAAGATTGCCCATTAAATAAGAAGAAAGAGCCACTGCCTCCTAGATCATCGGCTCATGCTGGAGTGTAAGCTATCACTGAACATGATTTTAGAGCTTGTAAATTAGTGGTCAAAGGTATCATTATTATTCCTAATTGAAATGTAAAAGTTTTGTTTGACTCTAGTACTAATTGATCTTTTGTTGGTAATATTTTGATTATTATTTGTGCATTTAACCCAGGCCACTCAGTTATATGCTATGTATGACTATATATATTGGAGATTTTTTTACAACAAATTTGATCTGGTCATCTTGTTTGATTTCTATCAAAGAATACAAACTTCTTGTTGACTTGATTCTCTTAGAGATCCGAGGTTTTGATATTATACTTGGCATGAATTGACTACATTTCTATCATGCCAGTATAGATTATTATACAAAAATGATCACTTTTGTGTACCAGATCAGCCCATCTTTTATTTTGAGAGTATTAGGCATGATTCACCTCCTTGCTTGATATCGACACTTCAAACTGATTTCCTTATATATAACGATTATTTTTGCTATCTTGTATATTTAAAAGAGAACTCAGATAAGAAAAAGCTAATCTAAAAGAAATTCCTATGATCAAAGAGTTCCTTGATGTGTTCATGAATGATTTGCCCAGATTACCTTTAGATAATGAGGGTGACATTATTATTGATTTGGTCTTTGAGATAACCTAAATATTTAAGCCACCCTATCGAATGACACCACTCGAGTTAGAGGAATTAAAGAAGCAACTATAAGAACTATTTGATAAGGTTTTCATTTGATCCAACATCTCACCATGGGACGCTCTAGTATCATTATTTAAGAAAAAGGTATGAAATATTGAGACTTTGTATTAATTGTGGATAGTTGAATTAGGTGATAAAAAAAAAGTATCCTTTACTAGAATTGATGATTTGTTTGAATTACAGGGTACACGAGTATTTTTCAAAATTGATATGAGGTCGAGTTATTATCAATTAAAGATCATGAAGACAATGATAAAATCCACATTTAGTTTACTTGAGGAATGAAGTAGGAAAAAAATAAGAGGAGATTTTAATCGAATTTCTGAGTTTCAAAGGATAGTCTATTGATAATTTGGGGAATAGAGTATGCATCCCTAAAGATCCAGATACCTTTGACCACTATTTGAATTGCAGGGTACATAAGAAAATCCTAAGGAATTGGGTCATTCTTCTAGTTAAAGTGATTTGGAGGCATCATTCTATGGATGCAATTACTTGAGTGCTAGAGGAGGAAATGAAGAAAATATATCATAATCTTTCGTCGATAGAGGTATGATAAATTTAGAGGACTAAATTTTTATTTAAGAGGGGGGAGAGTGTAACATCCCTCATTTCTGAATTAAAAAGAAAAAAAACTTATTTGTAAGGTAAGAAATCTGTTTTGAGTGTTTATAAGATCTAGTTATAAAATTTGATGACATGTTTCTAAAAATAAGGGACCTAATTTTAAATATTAATAATACAAGGACTAAGGTGCAAAATGCACAAAACAACAAATCCCACCGCCTCTACCTCTCTTCCTTCTCCCGTAAGGAACCTGAGTCAATGGATAAGAGTGGGGAAAAAAAATAGAGAGAAGGAGAAGAAGAAGAGAAGGAAGAGAAGAAGAATAGATTTGGGGTTTAGGGATTTTGATCAAATCCATATATTTGGGATCAAAATCTTGAAAGTAAAGTATTCTATATTTCTTCTACTAAAATATATCTTTATTTTTACCTTGATTATGAGAAGAAAATTGAGAACAAATCCGAAATCTCTTTTGTTGGTTGCTAAAGTGTGAATCTGTAATATTTTTGACACTATAACCTACTTGCTATGTTCAAGTCATAACTTTTAGTATAGACCTCTGATTTAGACAAAACCTAATTTATTCAAAAATAGATTTATAGATCTTTCTTTTGAAAATAAGATTAAAAAATTTGGAGTTCAATTGCCAACCCAAATATTATTTCAATTGATCATATGAAATCTATAAAATAGAGTTTGCAGCTTCTGACTTATGATCATTAAATTGCTTATACCTCCCTGTTGTTGTCTCTGTTTTATAAAAAATTGATTTATTAGAAATTAGACTTATAGATCTTTCTTTTAAGACTAAGATTAAAAAATTTGGAGTCCAAATGATTATCAAAATTTCTGTTTTGATATACCTTATGGATTCTGCAAAACAAGGATCGAAATTCCTGACCTTTAGTTGTCATATCATCTATAACTCTTTGTAAAAACCTTCAATTAGAATAAACTTATTTTATCTGAATGTAGATTGATTTAGCTTTCCAAAGATACCCTTTTTGAGTAATTTGGAGTATATTTGATTATTCAAATGATTTTTGTAATATGCCTCCTGAATTCTGCTAGAATGGAGCTCTCATCAATTTTGTCTATTCTTGCTTCATCCATTTGAAAATTGAACTCATTCTAGAGTTCTTTCTTTAATTGAGTCTTATATAATTATTTTAAATTCTTTTATGCTCTTATCCTTAATTTCTTCCATATCTGAACATATTTTTTTAGTCGATGTTACATCATTTATTTCGTATTGGTACATGTATATTTCATTGTTCCGTATGTGCTTCCGATATACGTGCATTTTATTGCTCATGTCCTTTTGTACTCTTGTATTTATGGGATAATATGAACCTTTGTTAGAAATGATAAAGGGAGTTATGTTTAGAGTCCGTGGTGCTCTACTATGTTCGGTGGTCATTCAGAAAAGGATGGACCATATTATGTTTGTAATCCCACTTCACCATCTATGTTTTTGATATGATATCGGATCATATTCTATTTGTGATCCAGTTAAAGTTCTTTCTTCAATTGAGCCTTATATTATTGCTTTGATTCGTATGTATTCTTGTTCTTTATTCTTTGTCTATCTGAATGCATATTGAGAATGTTTATATATTCATCGTATTAATTTATATTGGCACATGTAAATTTCATTGTTCCGCATGTGCTTCTAATATATGCCAATTTATTGTTCATATATCCTTTTTATATTATGGTGTTTGTGGGATATTATGGACCTTTACCAGAAATGGTAAAGGGTGTTATGCTTAGAGCCCATGATGCTCTAGTATGTTTAGTGGTCATCTAGAAATGGATGAACCATATTATGTTTGAGAGCCCATTTCACCATATATGTTTTGATATGATATCAGATCATATTTTGTTTGTGATCCAGCTAAAGTGCTTTTTTCTTTTGAGCCTTATATTATTGCTCTGAAATATTATGTACTCTTATTCCTTAGTCCTTACCTATCTGAATGCATATTGTGAATGTTTATGTTTACATCGTATTGCTTCATTCGACACATATATATTTTGTTGTTCCACACGTGCTTTTGATATATGCCAATTTTATTGCTCATATCCTTTTGTACTTTGCTATTTGTGGGATAATGTGAACCTTTGCCAGAAATGGTAAAGGGAGTTATGCTTATAGCCCACGATACTCTGCCGACCCCCTATGACTTCACTTAGACATGGGTGGATGGAGCTCCTAGATGTGGGAGACTTATGTTTGGTGCTCACTCAGTAACGGATAAACCATATTATATTTGTGATCCCACTTCATCCCCTATATTTTTTATATGATATCCAAAGCATTACTTTTGAGTTTAAATATTATGATTTGGATAAGAATGAAATGAGTATGATGTTAATATGATATTTAAGCTTCTATTTCTTTTTTGTTCATTTCATAAGCTTTGAGATTACTCATTCGCCATTAATGTGCTTTGAAATATTTTTTCATCTTTCACATGCTCCAAAATGTTTCATATACCATTGTTATATTCCGAAATATTTCATTTGCTATTGATATGTTCCGAAACATTTCACATTCCACTGATATGTTCTGAAATATTTAATTTGCCATTGATATATTCTGAAATGTCCTATATGCCTTTGATATGCTCCTAAATACCTCTTACGTCATTGATATGCTCTAATTATTCTGTATTCCATTTGTTATGAACTAAATATGTTCGAATGAATGACATTTGAAATTATGTATCTAACGAGTTGATATCTATGAATTCTTGTATCTCTGCTTTGTTTCTTGATATCAGGCTTATTTAAAGCCATCAGCTCTTATCTTTTTTATATTAAACGCTTGATGAGCTTTGTAGCTCACTCCCTTGTTATCAAACTTTTTCAAGTTAGCTTGACACTCATTGAATGTTCAGATTGGGCTAAGGCAGAGGAGAGCAATTCAGATTTGGACAAGTTTTTATTGGCTGATATCGTTGTACTTTTTATATAAGTATATTTGGATGCAATGAAATGTTGTCGATAAATTTGATTGATGTATCATGCAAAAGCTTTAAATGACCGCTTATGTTTGGAGTTATTTTGGAATGTTTTGTTCAGTCTATGATGAAGTGAATTTTGATGGGGGCGACTCACGGCCAACTCGGTATCAGGCCTAGAGGGTCACACACATATGGTAGATGCTTTAGCTAATAAGGATTAGATGGTGATCCAATTAGCCCCTATTCTCATTAGATGAGACTCTATACTGATGGGTTCCTTGCTTAAGACCTAATTAGAGGCCTAAGGAGATTATTGGATAGAGATCCAAGAATACAAGGTTAGTGGGTTATTGGATGGAAATCCAATACCCACTAAAGTAGGAGCCCTAAGATTTTTGGTGACTCTCTATAAATAGGAGGGGTGACGAATGGTTGATAGGTTACAGCCTTGGCCTCCCCCTTCTATTCTCCTCCCTCCCTCTGTAAGAGTTGCAAGATCAGATTAGAGGAGATTCGTTGTAGAGATCCATCGTGTGGATATCGCTAGAGAGGAAGACGCTTGACTTCCTTCATCCTCTCCATCCAGATCTAGAATATAGGGATATACAATCTCCCTAGGTAAAATAATCTCTCACATGATGTGGTTTTTTCAATTTTTACAGCTTTCTCGCGACACCAATCTTTTGCACGATGATTTGATCTGCGTGGGAAACCAGTTTTTTGTTTTGATTTTCGTTGCGCATGTGATGCTCCCGCTGAGGTTTCCCAATATTAGTATTAGAGCCAAGGTTTTCGTGTGACAGATTAATTTTAAACTGCATGTGATGAGATTAAATCGCGTAGAATCGTTCTACGCGTTCTTGCTGCGTTTTTGCAGCAAAGGCAACGAGGAAAGGGGGCAGCCGGCCATGGCCAAGCTATCTGCAGGGGCGGCCAGCCACGGAAGGCCCCATGCACAAGGGCGATTGGTTGCGGGGCGACACCTGCAAGGGGCGGTCACCAGTGGCCAGCCCGCAAGGGGCTACCACCCGTGGCCAGGGTTGTCGCCAGTAGGGGTAGTTGCCCTTTGGCAGGGCGGTTGCCGGTGGGCAAGGACAGCCGTCGCCTACAAAGGGGCGGCAATGATGGTGCAGTAAGGGTGAGGGAAGAGGGCTAGGGTATCCTTTTGAGAAAAGGATAATCCTACCCCTCATAATTTAAGAAATTTTGGGGTCTGTCCTATGCATAGAATTCTGAAAATGCCCTCAATAATTCTTGAAATATCGAGGACTGTCCTCTTATCTAGAATTCTGAAAATGCCTTTGATAATTCTAAAAATCTGAGCATGTCCTGATTTTCAAAAAAATAATTAATTAAATAGTTTAGTTAATTATTATATATCCAGTAATCCTACATATGATGTGATGTGTACATGTGATGTATGATGTGAATGGATGATCATGAGTCATGTGTTGTGATGTGTATAATTATGATTATTATTATTATTGGGACTTGCGAGCCTCTATTTTTCTCATTTATTGTCGGGCCTACGTACTTGTGATTATTTAATTACATGGAGAGGCGTGGCCGGAGTGTAGAGATGACAGCGGGACCTATGATACTGTGGTAGGAGATCACGATGCATGGTGATGCGACGAGGATCCGACGAAACCGATGATGATGAGATCAACGATCACAGGGCATGGAGATGCACCGATGTACATATAGTTCCTATTGTGAGTAATTAGGCCCATTGGCTCGGGCTTAATCATATTAGGTGATGGCTCATGATCATCCGGTGTGGCTTGCATATATGATATGTTATACACCTACTAGATATATGTGTGTATATATATATATATATATATATATATATTTGTATTTGATGTAGATACATATTAAATATGTATGTGTGTGACACAACATATTAGGAGATCGATACAAAACAAAATCCCTCCTACGATAATATTAAGTCGGTAAGCGTGAGGTAATAAGATTGACCCACGTGGCCTTTCATCGTTATAAGTTTGAATCACAACATAGGTTGAGTTGGTCAAGTCCCTCAAGGCTCACCTATCTACGTGATTGAGTTCTTGCCTACGACATATATATGTCACCGGTGACCTGAGGACATGGTATGATTTGGTTGAGCAATCAAGAGCATATCCATCGACTCAGACTCATCTTGTAACGATAGTGATGACTTAACTGAACTTCATGGTTGGTCGAGTAGTCGAGACCATGATAATTCGAAGGTCGAACATGACGGGAATCATAAGTTATGATTAACAAGAGTTGTCTACCTTATGGGCTTAGTGTAATTGGAAGTCCCTCGAGGTTGCACTAAGATGCTGATTGGATCTCGATCCCCACTAGGAGTCTGTTGGAGACTTTTGTCTCACTTGTCGAGGGTGTCACCTGATTAGCTAAGAAAATAGTGGGAGTACATTAAGATAGAAGTCCATATCTTAATTAATATTTTCTATAAAGTCTGCATGTTATTTATTTACGCTATATCTTTTTGTCGCTTACAAAACTCCTATGTGGCATATTTGATGCCAACCACCTCATTGGTCCAAAGACTCTGTAATTTGAGAATTGTTCTCACGAAAGAGAAAATTGTATGTCCTTAACACAATTATTCCCACAGCGGAGGAAAGGACAAGCGTGGATGAGAGAGCTCGCTTTATGAAGTATAAATGTAGTCATAGAGGATAACCTATATGTTGATCTTATACTTCAGTCCCTACTAGATTCCTTTTCACAAGTTCGTTATTAACTTTAATATGAACAAGTTTGAGGTGACTCTACCTAAGCTCCTCAATATGTTGAGGGAAGCTGAGATCACCATCAAGAAGGAGAAGCCAGTTCTCTATATTGGTGAGACCAAGAAGAAAATGAAGGCCAGTAAGACCCTTAAGAAGGGCAAGGGCAAAGGAAGACTGGGTAAAACAAAGGTTACCAAGAAATACTCAGCAAAGGACAAAGGACAGTGCTTCCACTACGACCAAGATGGGCATTGAAAGAGGAACTATAAGGACTACCTTGCAGATAAGGTGAAACAGAAGCTTGGAGAAGCTTCAAGTATATTCATGATCAGTCTCCACTTGTCCAATTTTCATGATAACACATAAGTATTGGATACTGGTAGTGCTTATCATATCTGTAATTCGTTGTAGTTTCTAGCAAGACCTAGGAGATTGGCCAAAGGCGAGATGGACCTCAAGATGGAAATGGAGCTATAGATGCTATAGTTACCGTGGGGGAGGTCACCCTACATCTGTATGGTGGAGTATCATTGCATTAGATGCATGCTATTTTGTTCCTTCTATTATCAAAAATATTATTTTCATCTCTTGTTTAACAATTAGTGGATATAAATAGTTCTTAAGAACAATAGTTGTTCAATAATTATGGATGATGAGATCATCACTAGAGGGACATTAATAAATGGCTTATATGTGTTAGACACTTCTCCACACATCATGAATATAAATATGTCTAAGAGGAAAAAAGATGAGGTGAACAATGCATACCTATGGCATTATAGGCTAGGTCATATACATGAGGGAAGGATTCAATAGTTGCTGAAAGATTAATACTTAGATCCATTTGACTATAAGTCATATGCAACTTGTCAACCGTGTCTTCATGGGAAGATGACCAACTCTCTTTTTAGTGGATCTGGAGAGAGTCACTAAGTTATTGGAACTCATATATAGTGATGTATGTGATCCCATGTCGACTCAGGCTATAGGTGGTTACTTATACTTCATTACATTCACTGATGATTTCTCTAGGTATGGACATGTGTACTAGATGAAGTATAAGTCCGAGACCTTTAAGAAATTCAGGGAATATATGAATAAAGTCGAGAACTAGATTGAAAAGATTATTAAGAATCTTCGATCAGATCGAGGAGGAGAGTACTTGAGTACATAGTTCACCCATTTTCTCAATGACAATGATATTCTATCCTAATGGACACCTCCATATATACCTCAGCTCAATGGTGTATCAAAATGGAGGAATCACACGCTGTTAGATATGGTGTAGTCCATTATGAGTTTCATTGACCTACCCATCTCATTCTGGGGTATGTCCTAGAGACTACAGGTTACAAGTGCCCTGCCAGCTAATCACGTGAGTGATGGCACGTGTGACACATTGTGTGATCTTTTTTCTTATGATTAATATTAGCATATTCTCACATTATATTATTTATAGCATATATACTGTGATTTCCTTGGTTCCGTGCCATGAGAATCGGATCGTGATGAGATCACGATAATGAGATCAATTTACCTTTAAACAAAGATCCTAAATAATCCTGGTCATAGGTTACTCAAGAGGGGCATCGCGATAACCGGACAGACTGGTGCACTATATACCTGTCCATAAGATGGAGGTAGAATATAGGGATATGTGATCTCTTTAATCTTCTCCATCCGGATAACCGAACAGACCGGTGCACTATAACGCTAGAGAGGACGCTTGACCTCTTTAATCTTCTCCATCCGGATCTGGAATATAGGGATATGTGATCTCCCCAGGTAAAATCAATCTCTCAAACATCGTTGTTCTCCAATTTTTATGGTTTTTCTCACAATCCCAATCTTTTGCACGACGATTTGATCTGCGTTGGAAACCAATTTTTGTTTTGATTTCCACAGCGCATGTGATGCACCCGCTGAGGTTTCCCAACAGTGGTATCAAAGCCAAGGTTTTCGTATGAAAGATTGGTTTTAAACTGCATGTGATGAGATTAAATCATGTAGAATCGTTCTACGCATTCTTGCTGCATTTTCGCAGCAAAGGTAACGAGGAGGAGGATGGGTGACCAGCCACGGCTAGGCCTCCTATAGGGGCGGCCGACCATGGCTTGGCCACCTACAAGGGGGCGGCCGATTATGGCCAAGGCCCCCTGCAAAGGGGTGACTGGTTGCGGCCAAGGCCCCCTGCACAGGGGGCGACCGATTGTGGCCAACCCACTGTTGGGAAACCTACAGTGGGTGCATCACATTCGCAGTGGAAATCAAAACAAAAATTGGTTTCCCACGCAGATCAAATTGTCGTGCAAAAGCTTGGGGTCGCGAGAAAAATCACAAAAATTGAGAAACCACGATGTAATGAGAGATTGATTTTATCTAGGGAGATCGTATATCCCTGTATTCCAGATCCGGATGGAGAAGATGAAGGAGGTCAAGCGTCCTCCTCTCTGACGGTATCCACCCGATGGATCTTTGTGGCGAAACTCCTCCTCTCTGATCTTGCAACTCTTGCTCAAAGGGAGGGAGGAGAATCAGAGGTGGTGGCTAAAGTTGCAGCCTATCAACCAAGAGTCTCCCCTCCTATTTATAGAGAGCCACCAAAACCCTAGGGCTCCTTCCTTAGTGGGTATTGGATCTCCATCCAATAACCCACTAACCTTGTATTATTGGATCTCTATCCAATAATCTCCTTAGGCCTATAATTAGGCTTTAATCAAGGAGCCCATTAATATAGGGTCTCATCTAATGAGAATAAGGGCTAATTGGATCTTCATCCAATCCTCTATTCGCTGAAGCATCCACCATATGTGTGTGACCCTCTAGGCCCGATACCGAGCTGGCCGTGAGTCACTCCCATCAGAACTCCGTCTGATATAGTGAATTATTATCTCCATAATAATTCACTTGACTCATCGACTGTGGATGTACTAGGCCACTACACCATAGTCCCCAAACGGTACAGGGGGATCGAATCCATCGAACCTGTCTGTCCATAGTTACCTTGTATCTATAATCCCTCATCCAACTAATATCCTAGAGATCGTATATTGGACATGGTACTGTCAGGTCATATGTGGAATCAGTTTGTCTTGCTCTAATCGGATTCTACTGGAGAACTCCTTCTCTCTCAATCCAAATGACCCTGGCTAGGGATTTGTCTAAGCAAGCATATATGAGATATTCCTCTCATAATACCGAGAGTGGATGATCCTCTATTGACACTCAATTACCTTCGTAAGGTTGGATACCAATCCCGATAACCAACTATACCAGATCTAGAGCTTTCCAAACCTGTAAGTCTGGCGTCAAAGAAAGGAGTACTCATATAAGGCATCCTTGGTGTCTTAAGTCTAAGGACCAAATATACAACTGAGACTTTGGAATCGCTGTATGACATTAGATATCATTAACCATACAGCATTCCATAAGCGGATCAATCAGTGAACTCATTCTCCAATGAGCACCTGTACTATATCCTTAGTGTCTCCACACAAGTGGCTATGAGACCAGCCGCCTCCATCATATGGACGGGTATATAGTACATCGATCTGTCCGGTTATCTCGATGTCCATCTCGAGTAACCTATGACCGAGATTATTTAGGATCTGTGTTTAAAAGTGAATCGATCTCATTATTGTGATCTCATCACGATCCGATTCCCATTGCACAGAATCAAGGATATCACAATATATATGCTACATATAATATAATGTGAGAATATACCAATATTAATCATAAGCAAAAAGACTACGCAGTGTGTCACACGTGCCATCACTCGCGTGATTGGCTTGCAAGGCACTTGTAACCAGCAATCTCTCACTTGACCTAAAGCCAATCACCTATGTGTCTGAACCTCATCAGACCCCTGTGACGCTCAAATACAATTTGAGCCAGCGGCTTCGTTAGTGGATCTGCAATGTTATCTTCGGATGAAACTCTTTCCATTGCTATATCTTTATGGGCTATGATCTCTCTTATCAGATGGGACCTCCTCAGAACATGCTTAGACTTCTGATGAGACCTAGGTTCCTTCGCTTGAGCTATCACCCCATTGTTGTCGCAGTATTTGGGAATTGGTTCTACATTGCTTGGTATGACTCCCAAATCTTTGATGAACTTCTTCATCCATACCCCTTCCTTTGCTGCTTCTGCTGCAGCAATGTATTCCACCTCTATGGTCGAGTCAGCAGTAATATCTTGCTTGGAACTCTTCCAGCTTACTGCTCCTCAATTCATGGTGAAAACATACCCTGAATTTGACTTGTTATCATAAATGTTAGATTGAAAACTTGAGTCTGTGTAGCCCTCAAACTGCAGGTTACCTCCTCCATATACTATTAAAAGATCCTTAGTCCTTCTCAAGTACTTAAGGATACACTTTACTGCCTTCCAGTGTTCTAAACCTGGATCTGCATGATACCTGCTCGTGACACTCAGAGCATATGCTATATCAGGCCTAGTACATAGCGTCGCATACATGATAGATTCTATCGCTAAGGCATAAAGTATCTTATCCATATCTGTCCTTTCTTCAGGAGTCTTTGGGGACATACTCCTTGAAAGTGATATTCCATGTCTCATCAGTAATGAGACCTCTCTTGAAATTTTTCATGCCAAACCTTTTGACCATGGAGTCTATGTACCTAGACTGGGTCAAGCCAAACATCCTTTTGGATCTATCTCTATAGATCTGGATCCCCAAAATATAGGATGCTTCCCCTAAGTCTTTCACGGAGAAGTTTCTAGATAGCCAAGTCTTTACTGGAGAGAGCATTCTTATATCATTCCCAATGATTATGATATCATCCACATATAGCACCAAGAAGGTGATAGCGCTTCCACTTACTTTCCTGTACACACAAGGCTCATCTTTGCTCTTAATGAAGTCATAAGATCTGAACACCTCATCAAATCTTATGTTCCAACTTCGGGAAGCTAGCTTCAATCCATAAATGGATCTAAGCAACTTGCACACTTTATCTGGACTCTCTTTGGATACGAATCCCTCTAGTTGTATCATATACAACTCTTCCTCGAGATTACCATTGAGGAATGTTGTTTTGACATCTATCTGCCAGATCTCATAGTCATAGTGTGCTGCAATAGCCAAAATAATTCTAATGGACTTAAGCATGGCTACAGGTGAAAAGGTTTCGTCATAGTCAACTCCTTGTCTTTGATGATATCCTTTAGCTATCAGCCTTGCTTTAGAGGTCTCTACCTTTCCATCTACTCTGATCTTCTTCTTGAAGATCCATTTGCAGCCGATGGGTACAATACCCTCAAGTGCATCTACAAGGTTCCAAACCATGTTAGAGTACATGAAATCCATCTCAGAATTCATGGCTTCTTGCCACTTTCCAAAGTCTATACTCATAATAGCCTCCTCGTAGGTCTGAGGATCAATATCCTGAGAGTCATCTCCACTGATATATCCCACATATCTTTCAGGAGAGTGAGATACTCTACTAGACTTACGTAAATTTGGAATTTGTGTGTTAGGTACCTGAACATACTCGGGCTCTGGAATGGTGTTTGAGCTAGGTTCCCCAACCTCGCTCAATTCTATCTCACCCCTACTGTTTCCACCAAGAATATGTTACTTCTCAAGGAACATAGCTCTCTTGGCAACAAAGACCTTTCGGTCCTCGGGATGATAGAAATAATACCCACAAGTTTCCTTTGGGTATCCCACGAATGTGCACCATTCTGTCCTTGATTCTAACTTTTCGGGGTTGTGTCTTCTAACGTGGGCAGGACAGCCCCAAATCTTAACAATTTGAAGATCGGGCTTCTTTCCTTTCCATATCTCAGATGGTGTAGACACTACCGACTTTGATGAAACTCTGTTCAGAAGGTAAGCTGCAGTCTCTAGGGCGTACCCCCAGAATGAGACGGGTAGGTTAGCGAAACTCATCATGGATCGCACCATGTCTAACAGCGTGTGATTCCTCCTTTCTTATACACCATTGAGCTGAGGTGTATAAGGAGGTATCCACTGGGATAGAATCTGATTGTCCCTGAGGAAATGGGTGAACTTCGTACTCAAGTACTCTCCTCCTCGATCTGATCGAAGAGTCTTAAACTCTTTCCAATTTGGTTCTCTACCTCATTCTTATATTCCTTGAATTTTTTGAAGGTCTCAGATTTGTACTTCATTAAGTACACGTGTCCATACATAGAGAAATCATCAGTGGATGTAATGAAGTATGAGTAACCACTTATAGCTTGAGTCGACATGGGACCACATACATCATCACTATATATGAGTTCCAATAACTCGGTGACTCTCTCTCCAGTTCCACTAATAGGAGAGTTGGTCATCTTCCCACGAAGGCAAGGTTCGTAAGTTGCATATGTCTCATAGTTAAATGGATCTAAGTATCCATCTTTCAACAACTTTTAAATCCTTCCCTCGTGTATATGACCTAGCTTACAATGTCATAAGTATGCATTATTCACCTCAGCTCTTTTTCTCTTAGACATATTTATATTCATGATATGTAGAGAAGTGTCTAATATATATAAGCCATTTATTAGAATCCCTCTAGTGATGATCTCATCATCCATAATTATTGAACAACTATTGTTCTCAAAAGCTAATTTATATCCACTAATTGTCAAACAAGAGATGGATATAATATGTTTGATAATAGAGAGAACAAAATAGCATGCATCCAATGCAATGATAGCTCCACTAGGCAGATGTAGGGTGACCTCTCCAATAGCAACTGCAGCAACTCTTACTCTATTGCCCATCTTGATGTCCATCTTGCCGGTGGCCAGTCTCCTAGGTCTTGCCAGAACTTGCAACGAATTACAGATATGATAAACACTCCTGGTATCCAATACCCATGTGTTATCATAAAAATCTGACAAGTGGAGACTGATCATGAATATACCTGAAGCTTCTCCAAGCTTCTATTTCGCCTTATCTCCAAGGTAGTCCTTCAGGTTCTCTTCCATTGCCCGTCTTGGCCACAGTGGAAGCACTGTCCTTTATCCTTTGCCGGGTCTCTCTTGGCAACCTTTGCCTTACTTGGTCTTTTTTTGCCCTTGCCCTTCTTAAGGATCTTGCTGGCCTTCCTTTTCTTTTTGGTCTCACCAATATTTTGAAATGGCTTCTCCTTCTTGATGGCACTCTCAGCTTCCCTTAACATATTGAGGAGCTCAGGGAGAGTCACCTCAAACTTACTCATGTTAAAATTCATGGTGAAGTAAAAAAATGAATATGGTAGGGATTGAAGTATAAGATCAACGCATAGGTTATTCTCTAGGACTATCTATATACTTCACAAAGCGAGCGATCTCATCCTCGCTTATCCTTTCCTCCAGCGTGGGCACAATCATGTTAAGGACATATATGATTTTCTCTTCCATGAGAACAACTCTCAAATTACGGAGCTTTTGGACCAATGAGGCGATTGGCATCAAGTATGTAACGTAGGGGTTTTGCAAGCGACGAACAAGATATAACGTAAATTAAATAACATGCAGATTCTACAAAAAATACTAATTAAGATATGAACTTCTATCTTAATATACTCCCAATATTTTCTTAACGAATCACGCGACACCCTCGACACGTGAGACGGAAGTCTTCGGCAGACTCCAAGTGGGGATCGGGATCCAATTGGCATCTTAGTGCAACCTCGAGGGACTCGACCAATTGCACTAAGCCCAAAAGGTAGGCAACTCTTGCCAATCACAACTCCTTATGATTCCCGTCACGTTAGGCCTCCGAATCATCATGGTCTCGAGGGACTCAACCAACCATGACGTTCAGTTACGTAATCACCATCGTTACAAGATGAGTCTGATTCGATATATGCCCTCGAGGGACTCGACCAAGCATACCATGTCCTCAGGTCACCGATGGCATCTCTATATCATAGGCAAGAACTCGATCACATAGATAGGTGAGCCTCGAGGGACTCGACCAACTCGACCTATGTCATGATTTAATTTCTTCCTATAACGTTGGAAGGCCACGTGGATCAATCTTATTGCCTCACGCTTACCGATTTAATATTATCGTAGGATGAGTTTTTGTTTCGTATCGGCCTCCTAATATGTCGTGACACACACATACATATTTAATATATATCTACATCACATGCAAATATATATATATACATATATCTAGTAGGCGTATAACACATCACATATGCAAGCCAAACCGGATGATCATCAGCCGTGACCTAATAAGATTAAGCCCGAGCCAATGGGCCTAATCACTCATAATAGGATCTATGTGTGCATTGGCGCATCTCCATGCCCTGTGATTGTTGATCTCGTCATTATCGGTTTCGTCGGATCATCGCATCACCATGCGTCCCGCTGTCATCTCCACGCTCCCGCTGCGCCTCTCCATGTAATTACAAATAATCACAGGCACGCAGGCCCAACAATAAACGAGAAAAACATAAGCTCGCAGGCCCCAATAATAATTATAATCACAATTACACACATCACAACACATGACTCATGATCATCCATTCACGTCACACATCACATGTACATCACATCATATGTAGGATTACTAGATATATATAATAATTAATTAAACTATTTAATTAATTATTTTTTTAGAAATCAGGACATCCTCGAAATTTTTAGAATTGTTAAGGGTATTTTCGTATTCTGGATGAGAGGACAGTCCACGTAATTTCCAGAATTATTGAGGGTATTTTTATAATTCTATACACAAGGACAGTCCTTGAAAATTTTTAAATTCTAAGGGGCATTTTAGTTATTTTAAAAAAGAAGCCCTAACCCTCTCCTTCACCTTCTTGCGTCGTTGCCGTCGCCGCTGCCCCTGCACAGGCGGCGGCGCTGCGCGTTGCGACCGGTGTCGCCCCTTCCGGTTGCGCCGTGGGAAGCCCCTTGCGGGCTGGACACTGGCGGCCGTCCCTTGTGGGCGCGCCACTGGCATACGCCCCTGCGGGCTGGCCGCACCGGCGGGTGGGTGCCCCTTGCGGGCTGTTGCCCGTACGGGCGGCCACCCTTTGCAGGTGGCCGGCAGCCCCCTTGCTGGGGGGCCTTGGCTGCAACCGGCCGCCCCCTTGCAGGGGGCCTTGGCCGCAGCTGGCTGCCCCTTGCAGCGAGCCACGGCCAGCCCCTCCTCCTCGCTGTTCTTGCTGTGAATGCGTTGAACGATTCTACGCGATTCAATCTCATCACACACGATTTAAAACCAATCTTTCGCACGAAAACCATGGCTCTAATACCACTGTTGGGAAACCTACAGCGGGTGTATCACATGAGTAGCGGAAATCAAAACAAAAACTGATTTTCCACGCAGATCAAATCATCGTGCAAAAGATTGGGGTCGCGAGAAAAACCATAAAACTCCAAGGAGATCGTATATCCCTGTATTCCAGATCCGGATGGAGAAGATGAAGGAGGTCAAGCATCCTCCTCTCTAGCGGTATCCACACGATGGATCTCTACAGCGAAACTCCTCTCTGATCTTGCAACTCTTGCTCTGAGGGAGGGAGGAGAATAGGAGGTGGTGGCTAAAGCTGCAGCCTATCAACCAAGAGTATCCCCTCCTATTTATAGAGAGCCACCAAAACCCTCGGGCTCCTTCCTTAGTGGGTATTGGATCTCCATCCAATATCCCACTAACCTTGCATTATTGGATCTCTATCCAATAATCTCCTTAGGCCTATAATTGGGCCTTAATCAAGGAGCCCATCAACATAGGGTCTCATCGAATGAGAATAGGGGCTAATTGGATCTTCATCCAATCCTCTATTCGCTGAAGCATCCACCATATGTATGTGACCTAATAGGCCCGATACCGAGCAGGTCGTGAGGCACTCCCATAATAACTCCTTCTGATATAGTGAATTATTATCTCCATAATAATTCACTCAACTCATCGACTATGGACGTACCAGGCCACTACGCCATAATCTCAATAATAATTCACTCGACTCATCGACCATCGGACCTGTCTGTCCACAGGTATCATTTATCTATAATCCCTTATCCAACTAATATCCCAGTGATCATATATTGGATATGATACTATCAGGTCATATACAGAATCAGTTTGTCTTGCTCTAATCGGATTCTATCGGAGAACTCCTCTCTCAATCCAAATGACCCTGGCCAGGGATTTGTCTAAGCAAGCACATATGTGATATTCCTCTCATGATACCGAGAGTGGATGATCCTCTATTGACACTCAATTGCCTTTGTATGGTTAGCTACCAATCCCGATAACCAACTGTATTAGATCTGAAGCTTTCCAAACCTATAAGGCTGGCGTCAAAGAAAGGAGTACTCATACAAGGCATCCTTGGTGTCTCAAGTCTAAGGACCAAATGCACAACTAGGACTATGGAATCACTATCTGACATTAGGTATCATTAACTATACAGCATTCCATAAGCGGATTAATCAGTGAACTCATTCTCCAATGAGCACCTGTACTATATCCTTAGCGTCTCCACATAAGTGGCTATGAGACCAGCCGCCTCCATCATATGAACGGGTATATAGTACACCGGTCTGTCCGGTTATCTCGATGTCCCTCTCGAGTAACCTATGACCGGGATTATTTAGGATCTATGTTTAAAAGTGAATCGATCTCATTATCATGATCTCATCATGATCCAATTCCTATTGCAAAAAACCAAGGACATCACAATATATATGCTACATATAATATAATGTGAGAATATGCCAATATTAATCATAAGCAAAAAGATTACGCAATATGTCACACTTGTCCTCACTCGCGTGATTGGCTTACAGGGCACCTGTAACCAGCATCCGTAGGGGCAACAGGCACCTGCTAGCACGGTCGATTGCAGCACGGCGCTCGCAGGGGCGGTCGACTGTATGGCGACGCCCGTACGGGGTGGCTGCTCGCTTGCGACGAGACCGCAAGGGCAATGCCCGCCCGCAATCAGGCCGCAAGGTCGGTTGCCCCCGGCGAGGCCACAGGTGCAGCGCCCACCCGCGGCCATCCAATAGAGGGGTGGTGCCTACCGCCTGCGTAGGGGCAACGACGACGTAGAGAGGGAAGAGGAGGACCTAGGGCATTCCTTTTGAGAAAAGGACTATTTTGCCCCTCTAAATTTAGAAAATTCTGAGGACTGTTCTCGTGTATAAAATTCACAAAATACCCTCAATAATTCTAGAAATTTCGAGGACTGTCCTCTCAACCAGAATTTTGAAAATGCCCTTGACAATTCTGAAAATTTTGAACATATCCTTATTTCCAGAAAAATAATTAATTAAATAATTTAATTCATTATTATATATATCTAGTAATCCTACATATGATGTGATGTACATGTGATGTATGATGTGGATGGATGATCATGAGCCATGTGTTGTGATGTGTGTAATTATTATTATTATTATTATTGGGGCCTACGAGCCTTTGTTTTTCTCGTTTATTGTCGGGTCTACGTGCCTGTGATTATTTGTAATTACATGGAGAGACACGGCAGGAGCGTGGAGGTGACAGCGGGACCCATAATGTCGTGGCAAGAGATCACGCCGCATGGTGATGCGATGATCCGACCGAACCGATGATGACGAGATCAACAATCACAGGGCATGGAGATGCGCCGATGCACACTTAGATCCTATTGTGAATGATTAGGCCTATTGGCTCGGGCTTAATCATATTAGATGATTGCTCATGATCATCCGGTGTGACTTACATATGTGATGTGTTATACACCTACTAGATATATGTATATGTATATTTGCATGCGATATAGATATATATTAAATATGTATGTGGGTGACACGACATATTAGAAGACCAATACAAAACAAAAACCCCTCCTACGATATTATTAAGTTGGTAAGTGTGAGGTAATAAAATTGACCCACATGGCCTTCTATCGTTATAGGAAGAAATTGAATCACGATATAGGTTGAGTTGGTCGAGTCCCTCGAGGCTCACCTATCTACGTGATCGAGTTCTTGCCTACGACATAGAGATGTCATGGGTGACCTGAGGACATGGTATGCTTGGTCGAGTCCCTCAAGGACATATCATCAAATCAAACTCATCTTATAACGATGATGATAACTTAACTGAATATCATGGTTGGTCGAGTCCTTCGAGACCATAATGATTCAGAGGACGAACGTAACAGGAATCACAAGGAGTTATGATTAGCAAGAGTTGCCTACCTTTTCGGCTTAGTGTAATTAGTTGAGTCCCTCGAGGTTGCACTTAGACACCAATTGGATCCCGATCCCCACTAGGAGTCTATCGGAGACTTTCATCTCACGTGTCGAGGGTGTCGCGTGATTCGCTAGGGTATATTAAGATAGAAGTCCATATCTTAATTAGTATTTTCTGTAAAATATGCATGTTATTTATTTTCGTTCTATCTTGTTTTGTCAGAAACATGTCACTCACAAACCCCCTACGTGGCATACTTGATGCCAACCATCTCACTGGTCCAAACTATACAAAGGCTCCATAATTTAAGAATTATTCTCACGGAGGAGAAAATCATATATGTCCTTAACATGATCGTGCCCACGCTAGAGGAAAGGACTATGAGTCATATGCAACTTGTGAACCTTGCCTTCATGGGAAGATGACCAACTCTCCTTTTAGTAGAACTAGAGAGAGAGCCACCGAGTTATTGGAACTCATACATAGTAATGTATGTGGTCTCATGTCGACTCAGGCTATAGGTGGTTACTCATACTTCATTACATTCACTAATGATTTTTCTAGGTATGGACATGTGTACTTAATGAAGTATAAATCTGAAGCCTTTGAAAAATTCAGGGAATATAAGAATGAGGTAGAAAACCAAATTGGAAAGAGTATTAAGACTTTTCGATCAGATCGAGGAGGAGAGTACCTGAGTATGGAGTTCACTCATTTTCTCAGGGACAATGTGATTCTATTCTAGTGGACACCTCTTTATACACCTTAGCTCAATGGTGAATCAGAAAGGAGGAATCAAACGCTATTAAACATGGTGTGGTCCATGATTAGTTTCATTGACCTACCCATCTCATTCTAGGGGTACGCCCTAGAGACCGCAGCTTACCTTCTAAACAGAGTTCTGTCAAAGTCGGTAGTGTCTACGCCATATGAGATATGGAAAGGAAAGAAGCCCAATCTTAAGATTGTTAAGATTTTAGGGCTGTCCTGCCCATGTTAGAAGACACTACCCCGATAAGTTAGAATCAAGGATAAAATGGTGCACATTCATGGGATACCCAAAGGAAACTTGTGGGTATTATTTCTATCACCTCGAGGACCGAAAGGTCTTTTTTGCTAAGAGAGCCGTGTTCCTTGAGAAGGAACACATTCTTGGTGGAAACAATGGGAGCAAGATAGAATTGAGCGAGGTTAGAGAACCTAGCTCAAGCACCATTCCAGAGCCCGAGTCTGTTCAGGTACCTAACACACAAGTTCCAACTTTGCGTAGGTCTAGTAGAGTATCTCACCCTCCAGAAAGATATGTGGGACATATCAGTAGAGATGACTCTTAGGATGTTGATCCTTAGACCTACGAGGAGGCTATTATGAGTATAGACTCCGGGAAGTGGCAAGAAGCCATAAATTCTGAGATGGATTCCATGTACTCTAATAAAGTTTGGAACCTTGTGGATGCACCTGAGGGTATTGTACCCATTGGCTACAAATGGATCTTCAAGAAGAAGATCGGAGTGGATGGAAAAGTAGAGACCTATAAAGCAAGGTTAGTAGCTAAAGGATATTGTCAAAGACAAAGAGTTGACTATGATGAAATCTTTTCACCTGTAGCCATGTTTAAGTCCATTAGAATTATTTTGGCCATTGTAGCACACTATAACTATGAGATCTGATAGATGGATGTCAAAACAACATTCCTCAATGGCAACCTTGAGGAAGAGGTGTATATGATACAGCCAGAGGGATTCGTATCCAAAGAGAGTCTAGATAAAGTGTGCAGATTGCTTAGATCCATTTATGGATTAAAGCAAGCTTCTTGAAGTTGGAACATAAGATTTGATGAGGTGATTAGATCTTATGACTTCGTTAAGAACGAAGATGAGCCTTGTGTGTATAGAAAGGTAAGTGGGAGCGCTATCACCTTCTTAGTGCTATATGTGGATGACATCCTAATAATTGGGAATGATGTCGGAATGCTCTCCACAGTAAAGGCTTAGCTATCCAAAAATTTCTCCATGAAAGACTTAGGGGAAGCATCATATATTTTAGGGATCTGGATCTATAGAGATAGATCCAAGAGGATGTTTGGCTTGTCCTAGTCCAGGTACATAGACTTCATTATCAAAAGGTTTGGCATGGAGAATTCCAAGAGAGGTCTCATACCGATAAGATATGGAATATCACTTTCTAGGAGTATATCCCCAAAGACTCTTGAAGAAAGGGTAGACATGGATAAGATACCTTATGCCTCAGCGATAGGGTCTATCATGTATGCGATGCTATGTACCAAGCCTGATATAGCACATGCTCTGAGTGTCACGAGCAGGTATCAAGCATATCTAGGTTTATAACACTCGAAGGCAGGAAAGTATATCCTTATGTACTTGAGAAGGACTAAAGATCTTTTATAGGTATATGGAGGAGGTAGCCTCCTGGTTGAGGGCTATATTGCATCGAGTTTTTAGTCCGACATTGATTATAGCAAGCCAAATTCAGGGTATGTTTTCACCCTAAATGGAGGAGCAGTAAGCTAGAAGAGTTTCAAGCAAGATACTACTGCTAACTCAACCATAGAGGTGGAATACATTACTGCAGTAGAAGCAACAAAGGAAGGGGTGTAGATGAACAAGTTCATCAGAGATGGGAGTTGTACCATGCAGCATAGAATTGATTCCCATATACTGCGACGACGATAGGGCAATAGCTCTAGCAAGGGAACCCAGGTCTTATCAAAATTGTTCTGAGGAGGTTCTAGTGGATTAGAGTAATTATGACCCATAAAGATATAGCAATGGAAAGAGTTCCATCCGAAGATAACATTGCAGATCCACTATCGAAGACGCTGGCCGAGATTGTATTTGAGCGTCACAGGGGTCTGATGGGGATCAGACACATAAGTGATTGGCTTTTGGTCAAGTGAGAGATTGCTGGTTATATGCCCTGCAAGCCAATCACGTGAGTGATGGCACGTATGACATGCTGTGTGATCTTTTTGCTTATTATTAATATTGGCATATTCTCATATTATATTATCTGTAGCATATATACTGTGATGTCTTTGGTTCTATATAATAGGAATCGGATTGTGATGAGATCACAATAATGAAATCGAATCATCTTTAAACATAAATCCTAAATAATCTTGGTCATAGGTTACTTGAGAAGGACATCGAGATAACCGGACAGATCGGTGTACTATATACCCATCCAGATGATGGAGGCGGCTGGTCTCATAGCAACTTGTGTGGAGACACTAAGGATATAGTATAGGTGCTCATTAGATAATGAGTTCACTGATTGATTCGCTTATGGAATGTTGTATGGTTAATGATACCTAATGTCAGATAGCGATTCCATAGTCCCAATTGTGTATCTGGTCCTTAGACTCGAGACACCAAGGATGCCTTGTTTGAGTACTTTTTCCTTTGACACCGAACTTACAGGTTTAAAAAATTTTAGATCTGGTACAATTGGTTTTTAGGATTGGTTGCCAACCTTACGAAGGTAATTGAGTGTCAATAGAGGATCATCCACTCTCGGTATCATAAGAAGAATATCTCATATGTGCTTGTTCAGATAAATCCCTAGCCAGGGTCATTCGGATTGAGAGAGAAAGAGTTCTCTAGGAGAATCTAATTAGAGCGAGACTATGACGGATTCCGTATGTGACCTGATAGGACCATGTCCAATATACGGTCTCTAAGTTATTAGTTGGATGAGAGATTATAGATACACGGTAATTGTGGACAGACAGGTCCGATGGATTCGATCCCCCTGTACCTTCTAGGGATTATGGCTTAGTGGCCTAGTGTGTTCATAGTTGATGAGTCGAGTGAATTATTATGGGGATAATAATTCACTATATCAGAAGGAGATCTGATGGGAGTGACTCACGACCAGCTCGGTATCGGGCCTAGAGGGTCACACACATATGGTGGATGCTTTAGTGAATAGAGAATTGGATGGAGAACCAATTAGCCCCTATTCTTATTAGATGAGACCCTATACTGATGGGCTCCTTGATTAAGGCCCAATTAGAGGCCTAAGGAGATTATTGGATAGAAATCCAATAATGCAATGTTAGTGGGTAATTGGATGAAGATCCAATACCCACTAAAGGAAGGAGTTGTAGGGTTTTTTTTTTGTGGCTCTTTATAAATAGGAGGGGAGACTCATTGTTGAAAGGCCGCAGCTTTAGCCACCACCTCCTATTCTCCTCTCTCCCTCTGCGCAAGAGTTGCAAGATCATATTAGAGGAGTTTTGTTGCAGAGATCCATCATGTGGATACCGCTAGAGAGGAGGACGCTTGACCTCCTTCATCTTCGCCATCCGTATTTGGAATACAGGGATATACGATCTCCCTAGGTAAAATCAATCTCTCATACATCGTGGTTTTCTGATTTTTACGATTTTTCTCGCAACCCCAATCATTTGCACGATGATTTGATCTGCGTGGGAAACTAATTTTTATTTTGATTTTCGCTACGTATGTGATGCACTTGCTGATGTTTCCCAATAGAGACTATAGCTTACCTTTTGAATAGAGTTCCATCAAAGTCGGTAGTGTCTACACCATATGAGATATGAAAATGAAAGAAACCCGATTATACAATGGTTAAGATTTAGGGTTGTCCTGCCCATGTTAGAAGAAACAATCCTAACAAGTTGGAATCAAGGACAGAATAATGCACATTCGTGGAATACCCTAAGGAAACTTGTGGGTATTATTTTTATTATCCTGATGACCGAAAGGTCTTTGTTACTAAGAGAGTTGTGTTCCTTGAGAAGAAACACATTCTTGGTGAAAATAGTGGGAGTGAGATAGAATTGAGTGAGGTTGGAGAACTTAGCTTAACCACCATTCCAGAATCCGAGTATGTTTAGGTACCTAACACACAAGTTCCAACTTTGCGCAGGTCTAGCAAAGTATCTCACCCTTCTGAATGATATGTGGGACATATCAATAGAGAGGACTCTTAGGATGTTGATCCTTAGACCTACAAGGAGGCTATTATGAATATAGACTCCGGGAAATGGCAAGAAGTCATGAATTCTGAGATAGATTTCGTGTGCTCTAACAAGGTTTGGAACCTTATGGATGCACAAAAGGGTATTGTACCCATCAGGTGCAAGTGGATCTTCATGAAGAAAATTAGATTAGATAGAAAGGTGGAGACCTATAAGGCAAAGCTGGTAGCTAAAGAATATCGTCAAAGACAATGAGTTGACTATGTTGAAACCTTCTCACATGTAGCCATGCTTAAATCCATTAGAATTCTTTTGGCCATGTTCTTCTAACTTTGGCTTCAAGCAAGATACATGGAAGACAGGGTGAATTTTTGCATCCTTTGGCAATTTAAGTCTATACGCCACAGCTCTGATACGCTTCGTGATTTGATGAAGCCCATAAAAATGAGGGGATAGCTTCATGGAGGCTTGTGTGTTGATGGATATTTGCTTGTACGGTTGCAGGTGAAGATAAACTCAATCTCCTGATAGGACTCCAGTAGAGTTAAGTCCTAATCTCCCTAGAAGTAGTCAATAAAACCCTGCTAGATTGTAATAAAGCCACTCCTATCTTATAAATGAGTATGACTAGGGTTTAGATTAGCCCTTAGGGTTTGGGGCTGTCACCCCCCTTACTGGGTTGGTCGGCCAAGGTTTCCTCCTGCTTAGGTCAACTATAGAGCTAACCTAGCCGCCCCCTATTCCTTTTAAGGTAGTTTGGCTATAGGAGGCAAAAAGGTATAATTTTACTTAGGCAAGCACCCCCTCAGGCTAGGGTTTTGATCCCTATTTAAAGATATAGCCGCCCCCCTCCCCTCCCCTTGAAGGAAGCAATCATCAATTTTATTTCAGCCTTATGCCGAATCTAGGAGGGAGGAACCCCTACAATGTTCCAAGGGTTGATCCCCATCAAGGATCGAAATCTATAGAACTCCTTCTAGGGTTCTATCATCTGGTATCAAAGCCATGTTCCTATTGCCCTGTAGTCATCTCAGCCACCTCCACCTTCCCAAGCAATTCCCATAATTGCTTTTGACGTCGCCTCCACCGTCGCCCACCAAGCTGCAAATCCATCAATCTGCTATCTTCCTCTGCATCAATATCAAAAGATCTAGTAAAAACTCCAAGCCCACACCTCTTGCTTCTGAATAGAGTTCCATTAAAGTCGGTAGTGTCTACACCATATGAGATATGAAAATGAAAGAAACCCGATTATACGATGGTTAAGATTTAGGGTTGTCCTGCCCACGTTAGAAGAAACAATCCTGATAAGTTGAAATCGAGGACAGAACAATGCACATTCGTGGAATACCACAAGGAAACTTGTGGGTATTATTTTTATTATCCTGATGACCAAAAGGTCTTTATTACTAAGAGAGTTGTGTTCCTTGAGAAGAAACATATTCTTGGTGGAAATAGTGGGAGTGAGATAGAAATGAGCGAGGTTGGAGAACCTAGCTTAAGCACTATTCTAGAATTAGAGTATGTTCAGGTACCTAACACACAAGTTCCAACTTTACGCAGGTCTAGCAAAGTATCTCACCCTTCTGAATGATATGTGGGACATATCAATAGAGAGGACTCTTAGGATGTTGATCCTTAGACCTACAAGGAGGCTATTATGAATATAGACTCCGGGAAGTGGCAAGAAGTCATGAATTCTGAGATAGATTTCATATTCTCTAACAAGGTTTGGAACCTTTTAGATACATATAAGGGTATTGTACCCATCAGGTGCGAGTGGATCTTCAAGAAGAAGATTATATTAGATAGAAAGGTGGGGGACCTATAAGGCAAGACTGGTAGCTAAAGAATATCGTCAAAGACAATGAGTTGACTATGATGAAACCTTTTCACATGTAGCCATGCTTAAATCCATTAGAATTCTTTTGGCCATTGCAGCACACTATGACTATGAGATCTGGCAGATGGATGTGAAAAGATATTCCTTAATGGCAACCTCGAGGAGGAGGTGTATATGATACAGCTAGAGGGATTCGTATCCAAAGAGAGTCCAAATAAAGTGTGCAGGTTACTCAGATCCATTTATGGATTAAAGCAAACTTTCTAAAGTTGGAACATAAGATTTGATGAGGCGATCAGATCTTATAACTTTGTTAAGAATGAAGATGAGCCTTGTGTGTGCAGAAAGGTAAGTGGGAGCACTATCACCTTCTTGGTGTTGTATGCGGATGACATCCTAATCATTGGGAATGATGTAGGAATGCTCTCCACAGTAAAGATTTGGCTATTCATAAACTTCTCCATGAAAGAGTTAGGGGAAACATCCTATATTTTGGAGATCCGGATCTATAGAGATAGATCCAAGAGGATGTTTGGCTTGTCCCAATCTAGGTACATAGATTCCATTGTCAAAAGGTTTGGCATAGAGAATTCCAAGAGAGTTCTCATACCGATGAGACATGAAATATCACTTTCTAGGAGTATGTCCCCAAAGACTCTTGAAGAAAGGGCAAACATGGATAGGATACCCTATGCCTCAGCAATAGGGTCTATCATGTATGTTATGCTATGTACTAGGCCTGATGTAGTACATACTCTGAGTGTAACGAACATGTATCAGGCGGATCCAGGTTTGGAACACTAGAAGACAATAAAGTGTATCCTTAAGTATTTGAGAAGGACTAAATATCTATTACTGGTATATGGAGAATGTAGCATCTAGATAGAGGGCTACGGACTTAAGTTTCCAGTCCGACATTGATGATAGAAAGTCAAACTTAGGGTATGTTTTCAACTTGAATGGAGGAGTAGTAAGCTGGAAGACTTCCAAGCAAGATACTATTGCTGACTTGACCAGAGAGACGGAATACATTGCTACAGCAACAGCAACAATGGAAGAGGTATGGATGAAGAAGTTATCATGATATGGGAGTCGTACCAAGCAGCGTGGAGCTGATTCCCATATATTACGACAGGGACAGGGCGATAGCTCTAGCAAGGGAACCCAGGTCTCATTAGAATTATTCTGAGGATGTTCCATCTGATTAGAGCGATCATGACCCATAAAGATATAGCAATAGAAAGAGTTCCATCCAAAGATAACATTGCAGGTCTACTGTCGAAGCCGCTGGCTCAGATTGTATTTGAGCATCACAGATGTCTGATGGGGATCAGACATATAGGTGATTGGCTTTACGTCAAGTGGGAGATTACTGGTTACAGGTGCCCTGCAAGCCAATCACGTGAGAGATGACACATGTGACACGCTGCGCAATCTTTTTGCTTAAGATTATTACTGGCATATTCTCATATTATATTATCTATTGCATATATATATTGTGATGTCCTTGGTTCTATGCAACGGGAATCTGATCGTGATGACATCACGATAATGAGATCGATTTACCTTTAAACATAGATCCTGAATAATCCTAGTCATAAGTTGCTCGATAGAGACATCGAGATAACCGGACATACTAATGTATTATATACCCATCCAAATAATAGAGGTGGTTGGTCTCATAGCCACTTGTATGGAGACACTAAGGATATAGTACATGTGCTCATTAAAGAATGAGTTCACTGATTAATCTGCTTATGGAATGTTGTATGGTTGATGATACCTAATGTCAGATAGCGATTTTATAGTCCCAATTGTGTATCTGGTCCTTAGACTTGAGACACCAAGGATGTCTTGTATAAGTACTCATTTCTTTGACGCCAGAGCAAGACAAACTGATTCTGTGTATGACCTAACAGTACCATGCCCAGTCTCTAGGATATTAGTTGGATGAGGGATTATAGATACATGGTAATTGTTGATAGATAGGTCCAATAGATTTGATCCCCTTGTACTGTTTGGGGACTATGGCGTAGTGGCCTAGTATATCTATAGTCGATGAGTCTAGTGAATTATTATGGAGATAATAATTCACTATATTAAAAAGAGTTCTGATGGGAGCGACTTATGGCCAGCTCGGTATCGGGCCTAGAGGGTCACACACATTTGGTAGATGCTTCAGCGAATAGACGATTTGATGAAGATCTAATTAGCCCCTATTCTCATTAGATGAGACCCTATGCTGATGAGTTCCTTACTTAAGACCCAATTAGGGACCTAAGGAGATTATTGGATAGAGATCCAATAATGCAAGGTTGGTGGATTATTGGATAGAGATCCAATACCCATTAAGGCAGGAGCCCTAGGGTTTTTGGTTACTCTCTATAAATAGGAGGGGAGACTCATGGTTGATAGGCCGCAGCCTTGGCCTCCCCCTCCTATTTTCCTTCCTCCCTCTGCAAGAGTTGCAAGATCAGATTGGAGGAGATTCACAGTAGAGATCCATCATGTGGATACCGCTAGAGAGGAAGATGTTTGACTTCATCCTCCGCATCCGGATCTAGAATACAGCGATATATGATCTCCCTAGCTAAAATAGTCTCTCAAATGATGTAGTTTTTTTAGTTTTTGTAGCTTTCTTGTGACCCCAATCTTTTGCACAATGATTTGATCTACGTCAAAAACCATTTTTTTGTTTTAATTTTTGCTGCGCATGTGATGCTCCTGCTAAGCTTTCCCATCAAATTTATGGTAAATGGTTGGTTTTACGATTGTATATTGGGGTATCTTAAAGATGACATGGTTGGTGGCAACAAGATAGTTAGGGTTTGGTGGGCTTAAAGAAGAAGAAAGACAAAGAAACAATAGTAGATTTTTTCGTCAAAAAAATTTCAATAGTATAGATTCAATTTTTCCCAATAATTTGAAACAAGGATTCGAGTAAAACTTAAAGGGAATCCACTAGTAAGGTAGAGGTAATGTCATCAAAAAATTTGTGGAAGAAAACAATAGCAAAAAATTTGACAAGATCAAAGATCACGGGAAGGTACTGTGGTAGATTTTTATGTCTAAAGTGCAGCAGTTTGGATATAAAAGATCAATGGTTTATATGAGAATTTTTTGACAAAACTAAAAAGAAATCTATTATTAAAGAGTGCCAAAGCTATTGTAGAAAACTCATGGAAGATTGGACAGAAAAATCACAGCAACAAGATCAAATAGGCAATGCTATGCGGCTTAAATTCTGCAGCACAACTTTCGTCGTAGAGATGGAAACTTTAAGAAAAAAAGTTTATGCAACAAGATAGAAACAATTTTTTGGGTTTTTGAAATAAGGTTAACTAAATTACAGTAGCAATAGGGTAGGAAACCAGAACCTATTACAATTCATAGGGAGATCAAAGGATGATTTGCGGTAGTGGAGATGACGATAGAATTTGATAACAATCTTTAAGCAATTGTGGGAATTGCTTGGGCAGCTATGGAGGGATCATGGATAGTTGTGGATAGGTAGCAATGCCAAGAACGCTTCTCTGATACCACGTGATAGAATCCTTGTAAATTCTAAGCTTGGTGTGATCTTTGTAGGGGATTAGCCTCTTTGGAACTCTATAGGGGTTCCTTCCTCATTGGTTTTCTGCACAAAAGCTGAAAAAAAATTGATCTATTGATGATGAAAAGTGGATGATTATAAGGCTATTTATAGGTTTCTAAACCCTAACTCCTAATAGGATTCCTACTCAAGACCTATACTCCTAACAACTCCAACTCGAAGAAGCAACTCCTACTTCCAACTCCTCCAACTCCAACTCTAAGAAGGAACTCCTACTTCCAAGAACTCCAACCACTTCTCTAAGAAGCAACCCCTAGCCGGCCTCTGTTAAGAAGAGGAGGGGCTAGGATACTCTCATCCCATAAGGACTCATCCCTAACCCTAGCCAACCACTTCTTTACTAGGGGTGGCAGCTAGATTAGGGTTTATTAAATTCATGATGTAATTGACTTTAACGTGTATCTAACTCTGACTCCTAATCCGACTCTAGTTCAGTCAAATCCTAGCGCTGCTAGGATTTGGGCTGATTTATTATAATAGACTCAAATCATCTTCTAACCGATCCAATGTTAGGTTTAGGTTGGCCAACATGACCTAATTTAAGGACTCGACTCAATTGACTAGGACCCGACTCAACTAGTGTCATAACAGTTGTCATGTGGTTAGTCTTTAGTAGTAGCCAATCTTTCTTCTGAAATAGTGACTGCCCGTTGGTATGGTTCAGGATGTTGAGAGCCCATTCTGGCATGAGCATGGATTGTAATCTTTTTGGGCATACTTCTTTTTTGTGCCATAGACCTGTATCGAGCTAAACATTAAGTTTAGTAGCAATTAGTATCTCCTTTAGACACCTCGTGGGGAATGTGGGGAAATCCTCGATGTAGATTAGGAGTTAGTCATCTTACAAAAGGGCGATGTCGATCCCAACTCTTGATGTGTCTGCTTCAATTATGAACATCTGGCCACGATATGGTGTGACGACATCACGGTCGTGAGGGCTATAGTTCCACTCAGTCAAGGTGGCGCATCTTTCTTCATAGTGAGAGGGATGATGTTCATGCTTTGTTGTGTCCTGCAAATGATCCTACCCTTACTCTGATTCTGCCACTAGCGGGACTCAATTTTCTCGTGGTCTTGGGCCGTGGATCAGAGGTCATTATCAAGGAAGACCTTGAGCATTATGGTCTGATCATAGGAAAAGTTGTGGAAGTTCCCCAAGATCTAAAAGTGCCGCATTAGCAACCATGGTGGGTTCGACGAGATGTAACACTTCAGAAAAAATTTATCCCTGGAGACAAGGATGTTGGGATGTGTCATAGTGGAAAAAAAGCATGACTGAATAATTCATGTTTCTATCATCTCCTGGACAACCCTATTAGCTTTGATCTTATGAGGTTGGGGGTAGCAATTTGATAGACCATCAGCTGATGGTAATTTTGGCTAGTTCAACATAGGGGGGTCGGGTAGCTTGATAGTAGATAGTCGGCTAGGTTTGGTGGAGACACCCAAAATTTTAGCAAGCATTGGGAGAGGGTTCTTGTCTTCAATCTCCTAAAACTCTTAAATTTGAATTAAGAAACCACTGAATTTTTCTTTTAGTTCCTTCCCCAAGTAATGTGTCGCTTTGCTCCCTCGTTTTCCATTTAGAACCTGTTTCCCTTAGCTAAAAACTTTCATGGTTAGCTTCAAAAAATTCTAGAAAACATCTCCAATCATGGATAACCAATCAATGCTGAGCACTATAAATTTATTGAGAGGGAGGAGGAAAAAAATTAGCAACTACGTCTTGATCCTATGATAGAACCCTAGAGGAATTCTATGAGATTTGATCTTTGAGGGGATCAACGCTTGAAACACTATAAGGGTTCCTCCCTCCTTGTAGTTAGCCAGATGGCTGAACGAAAACTGATCTATTGCTCGACAAAAAGAGGTGGAGGCTACAAACTTATATAGGGCTCTAAACCCTAACCCTAGGAGGGTGCTTCCTAAGTGAATTCCCCCTTTTACCCTTCATCTAGCCGACTTGCCCTGTTAAGGGTGCGACGGCCTAAGGGGGTTGCATAACCATGCGCCCTTGCTAAAAACCCTAGTCGACCAAACCATTAAAGGGGGCGACGGCTAGGAAGCCCTAAGGCCCCAAATATAAACCCTAGCCACTCTTCTTTATAGGATAGTGGTGGCTAGGTGGGGTTTATTACTATCTCACTGGGTTGTTTATTAGCTGCTACTTGGTTTAGTTTGACCTAACCATGTTGGTGTCCTATCAAGCCCGCCCTCTTCAAATCATCCTTGTCCTTAAGGCTGAGGTTCCATGAACTCCGAGAATCGGGTCTTTAGCTTCTTGTATGATGGCATCTTTAGGTGGTAAATTATTTCAATGCACCAGTACTTCAATAGAGGGACGTCGGTGACGCATCACAACTCTTCGTCTAAGATGGCATGTGGTTGAGCTTGAATATTTACATCATCAATGGTGTTCGACAGAGTCTAGGCTAACTCGTGTTCTTCCAACTTTGGCTTTAAGCAAGATACATGGAAGACAGGGTGATTTTTTGCATCCTTTGGTAATTTAAGTCTATAGCCACAGCTTTGATACGCTTCGTGATTTGATGAAGCCCATAAAAATGAGGGGATAGCTTCATGGAGGCTTGTGTGTTGATGGATAGTTGCTTGTACGGTTGCAGACGAAGATAAACCCAATATCCTGATAGGACTCCAGTAGGGTTAAGTCCTAATCTCCCTAGAAGTAGTTAATAAAACCCTACTAGATTGTAATAAAGCCACTCCTATCTTATAAAGGAGTATGACTAGGGTTTAGATTAGTCCTTAGGGCTTAGTGGTTGTCGCCCCCTTTACTGGGTAGGTCGGCCAAGGTTTCCCCCTTCTTAGGTCAACTATAGAGCCAACCTAGCTGCCCCCTGTTCCTTTTAAGACAGGTTGGCTATAGGAGGCGCAAAGGGGTAATTTTACCTAGGCAAGCACCCCCTCAAGCTAGGGTTTTGATCCCTATTTAAAGATATAGCCCCCCCCCCCCCCCCCCCCCCCCGCTCTTGAAGGAAGCAATCATAAATTTTATTTCAGCCGTATGCCGAATCTAGGAGGGAGGAACCCCTACAATGTTCCAAGGGTTGATACCCCTCAAGGATCAAAATCTATAGAACTCATTCTGGGGTTCTATCATCTGGTATCAAAGCCACGTTCCTACTGCCCTGTAGCCATCTCAGCCGCCTCCACCTTCCCAAGCAATTCCCACAATTGCTTTTGACGTCGCCTCCACTGTCGCCTCCACCGTCGCCCACCAAGCTGCAAATCCATCAATATGCTATCTTCCTCTGCATCAATATCAAAAGATCTAGTAAAAACTCCAAGCCCACACCACTTGCTACTGCTATTCCTCTATCTTATATGTGGGTGAAGTTTTTCTAAAGTTTCCTTGCTACAAGATTTTACCGTCATAAATGTTATCATCGTTGCGAAGGCAAAATGCTGCAAAAATTTTCAGCCAAATTTTTTCTTCTTGAAACTGAACTTTTAATTGTCTTTTTTGGCTGAAACTTTTATATAATTTCATAGATCATCTTAGCTTTTATATAATCTCATGAAAAAACTCCTTCTAGATATGGACTTATTGTGCTACGATTCTTCATTGCACAGTACTGAAATTTTATAACGCATAATCTGCCTTCCATCTATTGGCCTCTTGAAATCAAACTTTTGTTCATCCTTTTTGGCCACAATTTTTATACAATTATAATATCAACTTCTGGAATCATTTTTCTTGTGCAATCTTTCACCATCACGTAGTTCTAAAATTTTTATGATGAAGGATCTACCTTTTATCTTTTGCCTTATTTCCCTACTGTTACGCTACCAAAATTTTGCCAAACTTTTTACCAGTGTTACTAACAACTGAACCAAGGATTTCTGTATAATTTCCTTGAACTTTCCTTTGAAATTTATGTCAAGAAGTCATCATTTCTCTGACGTAAAATCTATTCGACAGGATAGCACATCGCAACACCTTTTTTTGCTGAATTCTATCATATTTAAGTGCTATTTTTTTGGAATTTTGGACTCTATTTTCCTCATCTCTAAACCCTACCATCATCACCAAAAACCCCTCCAAATCTTAGCCTAAACTGAACCCAAACAACCACCCAAATCAACCCTAACCGCAGCCTACTTCCTTATCGATCCACTTACCTTTTCAGCCAACTTTCCTTATCGATACACCTGCCTTTGCTGTCATTTATCCCATATGTAAAAATCTATTTACCTAACCTTCATCTACTGCTATCATAGCCCAAAAATCATACCAATTTACAGCCTAAACTCAATAAAACCGTGGCCCCAAATCACACCCAAAATAGCCACAAACCGCAGCTAAAAACCGTAACCTTCGGTCCACCAACCTTTCAGTCGCCCAATCTCCCTTATCCTTTTAACCGCAACATGCATCTTTCACTACCCAATACTGCCAACAGTGACCTCTTGCTGCCATCGTCCTTGATCGCAGCCAGCAATGATCCTTGCGACAAAAAGCTACCAGCAATGATCTTTCGCTGCAATCTGTTTACATCGCAGCCCGCAACAATCATTCGCTGCCAACTATCTTGATCGCGGCCAACAACAAATTAAACACAATAGCAGCCATCTATTGCTCCATACTATTGCTGCCCCTCCTCCACAAAAGCTGTGTACATCGCTGCTCCGTCTTCCGCCTATTGCGGCCACACCCTTGCTGCAACCGACGCCACCTGCAGCCACGAAGTCGCACCGTAGCCACAATCGACGTTGCTACTGCCCTCTTCTTCCTCCGCCATCGCTGCTGTCTTCCAACTCAGATCTCTTGGCTGCCATCTTCCGATAAATACAGCCACCTAAAAAATCGCAGCCTCGATGACATTGCAACGTCAACATTGCAGCATCACCGAAGGACCGTAGCCGACGTTACTGTTGTCATTTTCTTCCTCCACCATTGCTGCTACCCTTGGCTGTCATCCTCTACTTAGAGACTTCACCACTGCAGCCCCGACATCGCTGCCATTGCTGCCTTCAACCTAAAGATTGCAGCAACACTCTTTAATCGGTTTGATTTGATAGGTTAGAGATCCTTACGTCAGGACAGCGGTGGGCTTATTCGAAGCAAAATTTAAGGCTTGTGAGATGCGTATGGATGTTAAATTATGCGCTCTCTTTGAGGAGGTTAGATTGGTCCGTTCACCAAACCTAATAAGATCACAACTCGGTGTAACTTTGCTTGGAATATGATTTGTTTCATGATACTTGAATTCAAGAGGGTGTGGTTCTTTAGAGGGAGTTAGAATTAACTCATGTCATCATAAAAAAGGGAGAGATTGTTGAATCTTGAATTATGATGATGAAATCAATTGATGAGTGCTTGATCTAATAAGGTTGTTAGAGTTGATTGATGAAAGATTAACTATGACATAGAGATTATTACAATCCGAGGTTTGGCCAGAGTCAAGTCCAAGCATCGGGCCGGGGTTCCGATGATGTGGTTGGGAATTCACCTAGAGTGCATCGGGAGCTCGCCGAGGGTATCAGAGATTGCTAGGATGGTACAACGGAGTTCACCGGAAGAAGACCAAGACTCGTCGGAAGATTATCAGGGGTAACCGAACGGCTTGCCGGGAGTTGGGAATGTCTTGAAGTGGATTTGTGGCCATGTTGATTATAATTAATTAAATTATAGTTAGCATCGTTCAGGTTTAACCACGACGGTGAAAAAGAGTTAAAAATCAGACATGACCTAGGATCAAGCTTAGTCATCGGGCCAAGGTTTGGACGATGTTGTGGGAGCTCGTCGGGAGTTTGCTAGGACTTCACGAAGGTATTGGGAATATCGCTAGGAACACGCCGAGAGAATGCCGAAGGAAGACCGTGAGACTCGCTGCAAGGAATGCCGGAGGTTGTCGGATTGTGGGAGTGAGGTCGTAAGCTTGGTGGTCATGTTTGATTGTAATCTTTAAGTCGTAGATTAAGATTGAGCCATAAATGAGTGTGATTTGGAAGGAATCCAAATCAACTCAAAGAGGCAACCAAGTCCACTAAAAGGGTTTGATTGAGCTTAAGTTCAATTCAATTAGTTGACCAGAGAATTTATCAATGTGTGGTTCAATTCGAGATTGGCAAAGTAAAGGGAATTACTTTTTCGAGATTCCCGACGGTTGAACCGCCAGTGAGCGACGGGTGTACCACCACTGTCTAGGATTTCAGGCAGTTGTCAACGGCTAAATCGTCCAGGCTAGGCGGCTAAACTACCCGTACCTTGGATTCTGAGTACATTCGATGGTTGATCCACCCAGGCCAGCGGCTGAACCGCCCGTACTCGGATTTTTCGAGTATGTTTGAATTTTGGCTCCAAAATTCTGAAGCTATTTTGGGCTATGAATATCCCAAGTTTTCTTGCATTCCAAACAACACTTTTAGGGGATAAATTGTTGAATCTTGAATTTTAATGATGAAATCAATTGATGGGTTATTGATCTAATATGGATTGTTAGTAGTTGATTAATGTAGGATTAATTACGACAGAGAGAATCTGACAATCAAGTTTGGCCAGAGTCAAGTCCATGCATTGGGCCGGGGTTCGGACGGTGCGGTTGGGAACTGCTAGTAGTGCATCGGAAGCTTGTCGAGGGTATCGGGAGCTTGCCTAGATGGCATAAGGGAGTTCACCAGAAGAAGACCGAGACTCGCTGGAAGATTGTCGGGGGTAGCCGAAAGGCTTACCGGGAGTTGGGAAGGTCTTGAAGTGGCCTTGTGGCTATTATGATTGAAATTAATTAAGTCATAGTTAGCATCTGTTGGTTTAACCACGACGAGAGAAGGAGTTACATATCATATATGGACCTAGGATCAAGCTTAGGCATCGGGCTAAGGATTGGACGATGCGGTGGGAGCTCGCTAGGAGTTCGCTAGGAGATTCACCGAAGGGATCGAGAAGCTTGCTAGGAACACGCCGGGAGATAGCCGGATGAAGAACATGAGACTCACCGCTGGAGATTCCGAAGGTTTCCGAAATGCGGGAGTGAGGTCATTAAGCTTGGTGGTCATATTTGATTGTAATATTTAAGTCATAGGTTAAGAGTGAGTCTGATTTAAGTGTGATTTGGAAATCAACTCAAAGAGGTAATCGGGTCCACTATGAGGTTTGATTGAGCTCAAGTTGATCTCAATTAGTTGACCAAAGAATTAGTCAATATCAGCTTTAAGTCAAAATTTAAAAAGTGGAGGGAACCACTTTTACGGAGATTTCGGCAGGTAAACTGCTAGTAAACGACGGTTATACTACTGTACCCAGGATTCCAATGACTGAGTCGCCCGGGCTGGGTGGCTGAACCACCCATATCCAGGAATCTGGGCACTTTCAGTGGTTGACTCGTCCAGGCCGATGGGTGAACCACCCGCACCAGAATTTTTCGAATACAGTTGGATTTTGGCTCCGATTTTGAAGCCAATTTGGGGTATATAAATACCCCAAGTTTTTAAACATTTCATATAATAATTTTAGGGATTATACTATAAGAAAATATTGTGTGAGAATTATAAGAAAAAGAAAAGAGGTAAGAGAGTGATCAAAGAGTGTAATCTTGTCTCCCTTGTAAGCAAAGTGTAAGGGTTTGGTCTTCAGCCAAAGAAGATCGGTATTGGATGCTGGTGTGCTTCAAAAGGAGGACTCGGGAGTGGACGTAGGTCGTTGGTGCTGAACCACTATAAAAATTATTAGTGTTTTCTTGCTTTCATTGCTTACATATTTTTGTATTGACGCTTCCGATTTAACTCAACTCTTTGAAATCAAAGTTTTCACGACAAGTTCTTTCCTTCAAACGTTGCTTATCTTTTCAGTTTGCTTATTAATTTAGCAACTTTCTTTTAATCACTCACTTATTTCACTAAGAACGAAAAGCTTCAGATTCCTATCTTGCTTTAATCGAAAAGTTTTCATCTAAACTGAAAATTTATACTTACAATAATTCGCCCCCACCCCTCCCCCCCACTCTTAGTGCCAATTGATCCTAACAATCCTAACAATTGGTATTAGAGCCTCGATTTTTCTCATTTGGTTTAACACCCAAGAGAAATGGCTCTTATTGGCTTTTAATAGGGCTTTTCTATCATTCGTCCTCTCATATTCAATTGGACGAACTACACTTATTAGGAAACTTGGATGAGAGTTTTCTTGCTTTCTTTATACCTTGATTTATGGACTATTATTGAAAATAGATTTGAAAAGTCTTCTCTTCTAATGAATAATTGAAATGATTTGGAGAAGAAGACTTTCTCTTTAAACGTAAAAGCTATGAATGCCTTATATTGTGCACTTGATAAAAATAAATTTGATCGGGTTTCTTATTTTGATTCGACTTTCGATATATGACATGCATTAGAAATCACACATGAAAGCACAATTAATAAAAATGAATCAATTAATGAAATATCTTACAAAAATAAACTTGAAGAACACTTTCCAAAGAATAGGAAGGAATTTGAACTGAGAACATATGACTCCTCTAGTGAAATCTCGAGTGATGAGGACCTTGAACATTTGATAAATGAACCAAAAAAATTAATCAACATGAACCATAAAAATGATTTAAAGATGGACAAAACCTCTTGCTATGAATGCAAGAAGCCGATGAGCTCCAAAGATAAAATGCACAACCAAGAAGTGGAGAACCTCGCTCTTATGGCCATCGACGATGAGGTTAGTGATTAAAAGCATTTTTTTCGAAATTATTAAACATGTTCCATGATTTGTTTGATGAGTTTAGAAAACTTAGCAAATCTTTAAGTTGCTTAAAAATGAATATGATTTGTTAGTTGGTAAAGTTGATGAAATGCATGAGTTATTAGCATCACATAATCTTAGTTCTAAATATGAAATACTAGACAACATTAAAGTAGAAAATATCATGCTTAAGACAACATTAGAAAATTTTGAAATTGAAAATAAATCCTTGAATATGATCCTTGCCAATAAGGGTCACTTTAATAGAAGAAATAGCATAGGCTTTGTTGGTAACATTCAACAAAAACCAACCATTTTTGTTAAAGGACCAACCTTAAATGTGCCACCAAGAATCAAGTATAATTTTTGTGAAAGAGTAGGACATATGGGTTACAAATGTCCATTTAAAAATTATAGTCCTCACAAGTTAATTTGGGTTTCTAAAGAAACCATAAACAATCTTATGCCATTGGAGAAAATGAGAAGAACATGTCATGAAGGACCCAATATTAAATGGGTACCTAAATCAAAACCTCCCTTAATATAAAGTTATTTTCTAACAAGGCTAGGAGTAATAAAAATATTTTAAAAGTAGATTCTCAAGTCATATTACTTGAGATCTAACACTCCTTCAAGCTTACTAGCCTAAGTAGTCATAAGAAATTATTAGAATTAAAATTACTGACAATAAATCTTTTAATGGTTCATCATTAATATTGATGATGCATAGCTAGAGTAAATAAGTATTAAAATGTATTAGAACCAAAGAACCTTAGTTATTGAAAAATATATTTATATTGAAACTTGCAAAAATGAGATTTTGAGTGAATGCTAAAATCATTGGCTTGTTTAATTGTAAAGACTATTGTTAACTAGTTCAAATATCGACAAAATCTATGGAATGATTTATTTAAATGTTACGTTGATTGAAATACTATGATTGAATGATTGTGTTGAATGATAGAATTTTAGCATAGAACAATATAGAAAAGGGAGAGAAAATTAATGCTTCATTGTGTAGTATTTTTGTAAATTAAAAATATATTTAATGAGAATTAAATGAGCATGGTAACTCACTACACTAAGTCTAAAAATCATTGGAATTGAAATAAGTGAAATTGTTTTTTGAAAATATTTTATTTCAATGATGAAATTTTATTTTTGACTTTAAATGACATTGCATTCTCGAAATAAATCTCAAAAGAAGAACAATTATTCTTGAAAGAATTTTTATCCTATTAATCCTTCAACAAGAGATAAAATAATACTATTATTGTTTAATCTCTTAAACTAAAAAAATAGATTAGAAAACTTTAGCTATTGAAAAATAATCTATGGTGCCTTCATCGAATTTTTTGAAAAGTAATTTTTGATGATGATTTTGGATAAGTTTACAAATGATTTTGTTTTAAAATGAGATTGATGAATCTATCTAATGTTATTGATATTTTGATAATTTTATCATAATCTTGACAAGTTGAAAAAATTATACTTTGAAATTCTTATATAAATTCATTCAAAGAAATTCATATAAATGAATCATAATTTATCTCTTCGGATTTATTACTTGAAAATCTTCTTATGAACCATATTCTTGAAAACTTGAAGTTTCATATATAAAAATCAAGATCTTTTACTTTTTTTTTCCTTGAAATTAATTCATGATCTTGATATCTACAATATGATATCTTTATGAATAAAGACTATTCTTTGAACTCTTAAGATTATATTTTATCATCTAAGAGGAGATTTATTAAATTAAATCATGTTTTTAATATTCATCAATGTCTTTTGATATCCATATCTATCTTGACATGATTTATTTTAAAAACTCATGAATGACATAACTTATCACCAAAATTAATATTTCTTAAATTTATGATAAGTTAAAAATTATATGAGATTTGTTTTATTATAAATAATTTCCTTGATTCCATGACTTTATCCTTTAGAGAATCATATTTAAATCTCTATGATTTTCACTTTTAATTAAAAATAGATTTATGATCTTAACAATTATAATTAAAAAATTTATCAAGATCATTCTTCTATTTTATTAAAAAGATTTAACTTAGATGAATTAAGATAACCCCCTAAGACTCATTGTTATTATTTACAAAAAGGGGGAAAGAAACTTATTAAATGACATCAAGATATTCAAATTTTTGATTTTATCTTTAATGATATGATCTTCTACTTTTTGGCGTAATTTGAATATAGATGTTAAAAAGATATTATGAAATAATATTTTTTTTTACATTAACAAAAGGGAAGATCAAATTATCAATATGATTGGAAGCAAATTGGATATAATAACCTTGAATGAGAAACAATGTGCTTAGAAGAAAATTTAGAATTTTCTAAATACATGCGAAATACATATTTCATAATTTGAGCTTGATGTATTATCATATTTTTCTTTGGATTTCTTTGATTTTATAAATTACACTTCTTATCAAAATATGCATACAAAATTCTTGATTAACAATTTAAGCTATTATGTTTTCTTTTGGAATTTTTGATGCTTATTATCAAAATATAAATAAAAGGTGATTTACAAAAATACATGATTTGCTATTTATGTTAGAAATTCACATAATTTAATACATGCTTATTATCAAATTATTGTTTTGCTATACATGAGTGGCTCTTAATTCTTCTTGGATTTCTTAGATTTTTTAGCTCACTTTCGAAATCACTCTACTTAAAATGAACATAAGAAGAGGATTCAAATTTTTATGATAAGATAGTTTTAAAAGATTATTCTTGTTTCATGAATCTTGATGAATGTTTACAAAGGGAAATATATATAACATAAACTTCTATGATGCTTGGAATAAGTCTTTGATATTAATTTTTTGATGAATCACATGATGTGCTACTCTTGATTTAAATGAATTAAATTACATGGGTAGATATCAATTCTTGGATTTTGGAATTTACATCTAAAATATTGAGCCCTATTTTTGATACAATGTCTCTCACCCCACTCAATTGTTTCTTATTTATTATTTGAAAAAAGGGAAGAAAATTCTTTCATAAGAAAATTATCAAGAGGGAGCAAAACTTGTTTACTTGCATGATGTAAATTGCTAGATTGAATATTACAAAGGAAGCAAAAATTTGCTAGCTTGCACTTCTCAAAAGAGAAGAAAGAAATCACTAGCTTTATTTGCTACGTTTTCTTGAAATTTATATAAGAGAGCTAATATTCGAAACTTTTAAAATCTTATATCTATAAGATTGAAGTTGAAAGTTAAAAATGCTAAATCATGAAAATATATAAATTGATAATCTAGATTTCATGATATTAAACCTTTTGTGATAATATTTTTAAAAACATTCTCCATGTTTTTATCTTATTGTTTACAAAACAAAAGGGGAGAAAATTTGCATGATGTTATCCTATAAATTTATTTGCTACCCTTGCTTGAAATAACATGAGATATTTTAAAATGCATGAGTAGCTCCTAAATTCTTGAATATCTTGGATCTTTAAGCTTATTTTTTAAATTCATCTCTACAAATTGAAAGCTATACATAATGATGTTTTATAACTCCTCCCTTATTTTCTTTCCTTCTTTTTCATAAGAGGAAGAAAATTATTTATGACTCATCGTATTTTACAAAGGGAGAGCAAAAACTCACGTGTCTTAAAATCCTTAGCCCTATATTTTACCTTTTAATTGATGACAAAGGGGGAGAAATATACATTAATAACACATGATATTGATTGATGACTCATGATATTGATGATATACACTGATAACATATGATATTGATATGGATATGGATTGGACATCTTGGATATGGATATGAATGCATAATTCTTATTATGATTTGATGACTTGATGAAATTTATGATTTGATGACTTGATGCAAATTTGTGTTGAAATTTGCATAAAATATTGATTGCTTGAATTTAAGAGTATGTTATTCTCTTAAATTTAAGTGCATGGATTTAGGGGGAGTTAGGATTAATTCCTGTCATCAATTAATTGTCATCATCAAAAAGGGAGAGATTGTTGAATCTCAGATTTTGATGATGAAATCAATTGATGGGTTATTAATCTAACATGGATTGTCAGAAGTTGATTGATGCAGGATTAACTACGATAGAGAAAATATGACAATCAAGTATGGCCAGAGTCAAGTCCATGCATTGGGTCGGGGTTCGGACGGTGCAGTTGGGAACTCTCTAGGAGTGCGTCGGAAGCTTACTGAGGGTATCGGGAGCTTGCTTGGATGGCACAAGGGAGTTCATCAGAATAAGACCGAGACTCACCATAAGATTGTCGGGGGTAGCCGAAAGGCTTGCCGGGAGTTGGGAAGGTCTTGAAGTGGACTTATGGTTATTATAATTGAAATTAATTAAGTCATAGTTAGCATCATGTAGGTTTAACCATGACGGGAGGAGTTACCAATCAGACATGGACCTAGGATCAAGCTTAGGCATCAGGCCAAGGATTGGACGATGCGGTGGGAGCTCGCTAGGAGTTCGCTAGGAGATTCACCGAAGGGATCAGGAAGCTCACTAGGAACACGTTGGGAGATCGCCGAAGGAAGACCGTGAGACTCGCCATTGGACATTCTGAAGGTTGCCGGAATGCGGTAGTCATGTTTGATTGTAATATTCAAGTCGTAGGTTAAGAGTGAGTCAGATTTGAGTGTGATTTAGAAATCACCTCAAAGAGACAACCGGGTCCACTATGGGGTCTGATTGAGCTCAATTAGTTGACTAAAGAATTAGTCAACATCAGGTTCAAGCCAAAATTTAAAAAGTGGAGGGAACCCAGGATTCCAGCTAGTAAACCGCTAGTAAGCGATGGTTATCCCGCTGTACCCAGGATTCCAGTGGCTGTCAGTGACTGAGCTGCCTTGGCTAGGCGGCTGAACTACCCGTACCCAGGAATCTGGACACTTTTGACGGTTGACCCGCCTAGGCCGGCGGGTGAACCGCCTGTACCCAGATTTTTTGGATACAGTTAGATTTTGGCTCCGGTTTTGAAACCAATTTGGGGCCTATAAATACCCCAAGTTTTCTTACATTCCATACAATAATTTATGGGGATTATATTATGAGAAAAATATTGTGTGAGAATTGTAAGAAAAAGAAAAGGGGTAAGGGAGTGATCAAAGAGTGTAATCTTGTCTCCCTTGTAAGTAAGTGTATGGTCTTCACCCAAAGAAGATCGATAGTAGATGCCGGTGTGCCTCAAGAAGGAGGACTCGAGAATAGACGTGGGCCATTGGCGCCGAACCACTATAAAAATTATGAGTGTTTTCATGCTTTCATTGCTTACATAATTTTGTATTGACACTTCCGATTTAACTCAACTCTTTGAAAGCAAAGTTTTCACAATAAGTTCTTTCCTTCAAATGTTGCTTATATTTCCGGATTGCTTATTAACTTAGCAACTTTCTTTTAATCACTCACTCATTTCACTAAGAATGAAAAGCTTCGGATTTTCTATCTTGGTTTAATCGAAAAGTTTTCATCTAAACTGAAAATTTACACTTGCACTAAAATGAAAAGCTTTGAACTCTTAAGATTATATTTTATCATCTAAGAGGAGATTTATTAAATTAAATCATGTTTTTAATATTCATCATTGTCTTTTGATATCCATATCTATCTTGACATGATTTATTTTAAAAACTCATGAATGACATAACTTATCACCAAAATTAATATTTCTTAAATTTATGATAAGTTAAAAATTATATGAGATTTGTTTTATTATAAATAATTTCCTTGATTCCATGACTTTATCCTTTAGAGAATCATATTTAAATCTCTATGATTTTCACTTTTAATTAAAAGTAGATTTATGATCTTAACAATTATAATTAAAAAATTTATCAAGATCATTCTTCTATTTTATTAAAAAGATTTAACTTAGATAAATTAAGATAACCCCCTAAGACTCATTGTTATTATTTACAAAAAGGGGGAAAGAAACTTATTAAATGACATCAAGATATTCAAATTTTTGATTTTATCTTTAATGATATGATCTTCTACTTTTTGGCGTAATTTGAATATAGATGTTAAAAAGATATTATGAAATAATATTTTTTTTTACATTAACAAAAGGGAATATCAAATTATCAATATGATTGGAAGCAAATTGGATATAATAACCTTGAATGAGAAACAATGTGCTTAGAAGAAAATTTAGAATTTTCTAAATACATGCGAAATACATATTTCATAATTTGAGCTTGATGTATTATCATATTTTTCTTTGGATTTCTTTGATTTTATAAATTACACTTCTTATCAAAATATGCATACAAAATTCTTGATTAACAATTTAAGCTATTATGTTTTCTTTTGGAATTTTTGACGCTTATTATCAAAATATAAATAAAAGGTGATCTACAAAAATACATGATTTGCTATTTATGTTAGAAATTCACATAATTTAATACATGCTTATTATCAAATTATTGATTTGCTATACATGAGTAGCTCTTAATTCTTCTTGGATTTCTTAGATTTTTTAGCTCACTTTCGAAATCACTCTACTTAAAATGAACATAAGAAGAGGATTCAAATTTTTATGATAAGATAGTTTTAAAAGATTATTCTTGTTTCCTGAATCTTGATGAATGTTTACAAAGGGAAATATATATAACATAAACTTCTATGATGCTTGGAATAAGTCTTTGATATTAAATTTTTGATGAATCACCTGATGTGCTACTCTTGATTTAAATGAATTAAATTACATGGGTAGATATCAATTCTTGGATTTTGGAATTTACATATAAAATATTGAGCCCTATTTTTGATACAATGTCTCTCACCCCACTCAATTGTTTCTTATTTATTATTTGAAAAAAGTGAAGAAAATTCTTTCATAAGAAAATTATCAAGGGGGAGCAAAACTTGTTTACTTGCATGATGTAAATTGCTAGATTGAATATTACAAAGGAAGCAAAAATTTGCTAGCTTGCACTTCTCAAAAGAGAAGAAAGAAATCACTAGCTTTATTTGCTACGTTTTCTTGAAATTTATATAAGAGAGCTCATATTCGAAACTTTTAAAATCTTATATCTATAAGATTGAAGTTGAAAGTTAAAAATGCTAAATCATGAAAATATATAAATTGATAATCTAGATTTCATGATATTAAACCTTTTGTGATAATATTTTTAAAAACATTCTCCATGTTTTTATCTTATTGTTTACAAAACAAAAGGGGAGAAAATTTGCATGATGTTATCCTATAAATTTATTTGCTACCCTTGCTTGAAATTACATGAGATATTTTAAAATGCATGAGTAGCTCCTAAATTCTTGAATATCTTGGATCTTTAAGCTTATTTTTTAAATTCATCTCTACAAATTGAAAGCTATACATAATGATGTTTTATAACTCCTCCCTTATTTTCTTTCCTTCTTTTTCATAAGAGGAAGAAAATTATTGATGACTCATCGTATTTTACAAGGGGAGAGCAAAAACTCACGTGTCTTAAAATCCTTAGCCCTATATTTCACCTTTTAATTGATGACAAAGGGGGAGAAATATATATTAATGACACATGATATTAATTGATGACTCATTATATTGATGATATACACTGATAACATATGATATTGATATGGATATGGATTGGACATCTTGGATATGGATATGAATGCATAATTCTTATTATGATTTGATGACTTGATGAAATTTATGATTTGATGACTTGATGCAAATATGTGTTGAAATTTGAATAAAATATTGATTGCTTGAATTTAAGAGTGTGTTATTCTCTTAAATTTAAGTGCATGGATTTAGGGGGAGTTAGGATTAATTCCTGTCATCAATTAATTGTCATCATCAAAAAGGGAGAGATTGTTGAATCTCAGATTTTGATGATGAAATCAATTGATGGGTTATTAATCTAACATGGATTGTCAGAAGTTGATTGATGCATGATTAACTACGATAGAGAAAATATGACAATCAAGTATGGATTGTAAGTAAGTGTATGGTCTTCACCCAAAGAAGATCGATAGTAGATGCCGGTGTGCCTCAAGAAGGAGGACTCGAGAATAGACGTGGGCCATTGACGCCGAACCACTATAAAAATTATGAGTGTTTTCATGCTTTCATTGCTTACATATTTTTGTATTGACACTTCCGATTTAACTCAACTCTTTGAAAGCAAAGTTTTCACAATAAGTTCTTTCCTTCAAATGTTGCTTATATTTCCGGTTTGCTTATTAACTTAGCAACTTTCTTTTAATCACTCACTCATTTCACTAAGAATGAAAAGCTTCGGATTTTCTATCTTGGTTTAATCGAAAAGTTTTCATCTAAACTGAAAATTTACACTTGCACTAATTCACCCCGCCCCCCGCCCCTTTTAGTGTTAGTTGATCCTAACATAAATTATGTGAAAAACTTGTATGAATTGTAAGAAAAAGAAAAGGGGTAAGGGAGTGATCAAAGAGTTGTAATCTTGTCTCCCTTGTAAGATTGTAAGGGTTTGTTCTTCACCCAAAGAAGATTGATAGTAGAGACTGGTGTGCTTAAAAAGGAGGACTCGGGAATGAACGTAGGCCAATTGGTGCCGAACCACTATAAAACTGTGAGTTCTCTTTGCTTATCTTGTTCACTACTTTTCTATTGACGCTTCCAATTTTATTTACGTTTTGAAAGCAAGATTTTGAAATCAAGCACTTCACTTACGACATTGCCTATCTCGTTATTCAGATTTGTTTGTTCTTTCTTGAGTAGTCTTTAAGCAAGATGCTTAGCATTTCTCTACAAGATTGAATTGCTTTACTTGAACGAAAAGTTTCAAATTTTCCTATCTTGCTTCAAGCGAAAAGTTTTTCATTTAAACAAGAATTCACACTTGCACTAATTAACACCCCCCCCCCCCCCCCCCTCCCCCTCTTAGTGCCAATTGATCCCAATAAATTCTGTAGCGTAACTTTCATCGTAAACATGACAACTTTACGATGATAAGTTTATGCAACGAAATTGGAATATTTTTTTGGTTTTTTTGGGTTTAAGATAACTAAATTGCACAAATAGAATTGAGGCAATTTGCAGCGAGATTAAAGGGGTGATGATAGCGGAGTCGATGATGATCATAGCAATTACGGGAATTATTTGGGAGATGGATGAAGATGATGGGCAGCTATAAAAGGGCAGCGAAGCTCCAACGAATGTGGCTCTAATACCAACTATTAGAACCCTTACGGATTCTAAGCTTGGGGTTGATCTCTATAGGGGATCGGCCTCCTAGAACTCGATAGGGGTTCCCTCCTCCAAGGTTTTCTGCACAATGGCTGAAAGGAATTTGATCTATTGATGATGAAAAAAGGGGTGGCTATTTGAGTTTATATAGGGACTCAAAACTGTAACTCCTAATAGGACTCCTACTCTTGGAAGACTCCCTCTCCTCTCCAACTCCTAACCCCTAGCCAACCCCTAACCATGATGTGGCCGGCATCTATAAGGGTCTCTAACTCCTAATTTGCTTCTTATTCAACCATAGAGAGAGTCCAGCTAAATGGATCTCTCCTCTCGTAACCCTAGCCAGCCTCTCCTAAGAGGAGGGTGGCGGCTAGAAGACCCCTTATTCATGAGGACTCTTCCTTTAACCCTAGTCGACCACTTCTTCAATAGGGGTGATGGCTAATTTAGGATTTATACATACATGACTCAATAAACTTAGGACCCAACATAGCTAGGGTCCTAACAGTGGATTTGATCAAAATACCTAAGCCCCCAAATTTATTCTTCTTCTCTTATTTTTCTTCTCCTTCTCAAGTGTACGTTGCAACAAGCATTCTCTTTCATAATTTTTTGGTAGGCTTTCTCCTCTAATTGCTACTTAATTTTAGCTAACATAAAGGTTGCTAGGTAGCAAGCATGTATGGATGATGAATAAAAGTTGATAATTGCTTGATAAAAAGAGGTGGAGGCTACATGCATATAGAGCTCCAAACCCTAGCCCTAAGTGGTGATTGCCTAACTAAAATTATCCTTTTACCCCTTCTACAGCCTACTTATCTTAGAGGGAACAAGTGGCGGCTAGGTTGGCTCTATAGCCGACCCTAGCAGGGGGAAACCTTGGCCGACTAGCCCAATAAGGGAGGCAGCAGCCACTAAGCCCTAAGGTCCCAATTTAAACCCTAACTAACTACTTTATAGGTTAGAAGTTGCTATGTGGAGTTTTATTATAAACTCATAGGGTTTTATTTGACTACTTCTATGGTGATTAGGACTCAACCTTGCTGGAGTCCTATCAAATCCGCCCTCTTAAAATCAGCATTGTCTCAACGCTGAGGTTCCATGAACTCGAAAAACTAGGTCTTCAGCTTCTCATATGATTCACATGCTATCATCAACTGAACTTTGGCCTCCTCATCGGTTGGGGTGTTAGTTTGAAGGATTTGGGTTGAGTCGTCATCTTTAAATTTTCATTTGAGGTGGGATACCCGACGGATGAACTATAATCTTGATCTGGTGCGCAGATCTGATCTCCAGTTTAGGGCCCCAATGTGATCCCCAATTTTACAATGCCCAAAGATATAGGGAGACCACTTCCTTAAGACTCGAGTTTCCTGCTAATTGAGCTGGAGGTATAGGCAAACTTGATCTTCAATTTTTTATGCATTCTGTAGTTTGTCGGGAGGTCATTTCTTCTTTGCATGTGCTGTCATGTGGTTAGTCTTTAGTAATAGCCAATCTTTCTTCTCAATAAGAGGGATGATGTTTTGTTGAGATCTGCAAATGATCCTTCTCTTATTCTGATTTCACTATTGGAGGGGCTCAATTTTCTAGTAGTCTTTAGTGTAGATCGGAGGTCATCAACAAGGAAGTCTTTAAGTATTATGGTTCGATCCTGGGGAAAGTCGTGAAAGTCTCATGAGATCTATAAGTGCTGACTCAGCAACCATGGTGAGTTCGACTAAATGTAACACTTCAGAAGTAACTGATCACTAGTGAAAATGATGTAGGGATGTGTCGTAGCAAGAAATAAGTATAGTCGGACAATCCATGTCCCTATCATCTCGGTTGGGAAACCTCAGCGGGTGCATCACATGCGCAGCGGAAATCAAAAGAAAAATCGGTTTCCCACGTAGATCAAATCATCGTGCAAAAGATTGAGATCACGAGAAAACCCACAAAAACTGAAAAATCACGATGTGTGAGAGATTGATTTTACCTAGGGAGATCGTATATCCCCATATTCCAAATCTGGATAGAGAAGATGAAGGAGGTCAAGCGTCCTCTTCTCTAGCGGTATCCACACGATGGATCTCTACAGCGAAACTCCTCCAATCTGATCTCGCAACTCTTGCGCAGAGGAAGGTAAAAGAATAGGTGGTGGTGGCTAAAGCTGTAGCCTATCAACCATGAGTTTCCCCTCATATTTATCGAGAGCCACCAAAAACCCTAGGGCTCCTACCTTAGTGGGTATTGAATCTTCATCCAATTACCCACTAACCTTGCATTATTGGATCTCCATCCAATAATCTCCTTAGGCCTATAATTGGGCCTTAATCAAGGAGCCATTAACATAGGGTCTCATCTAATGAGAATATGGGCTAATTGGATCTTCATCTAGTCCTCTATTCACTGAAGCATCCACCATATGTGTGTGACCCTCTAGGCCCGATATCGAGTTGGACGTGAGTCACTCCCATCAGAACTCCTTCTGATATAGTGAATTATTATCCCCATAATAATTCACTCGACTCATCGACTATGGATGTACTAGACCACTATACCATAGTCCCCATATGGTACAGGGGGGATCAAATCCATCGGACCTGTCTATCCACAGTTATCATGTATCTATAATCCCTCTTCCAAATAATATCTAAGAGACCATATATTGGATATGATACTGTCAGGTCACATACGAAATCAGTGTCTTGCTCTAATCAGATTTTACCGAAGAACTCCTCTCTCAATTCGAATGATCCTAGCTAGGGATTTGTCTAAGCAAGCACATATGTGATATTCCTCTTGTGATACCGAGAGTGGATGATCCTCTATTGACACTCAATTGCCTTCGTAAGGTTGGCTACCAATCCCGATAACCAATTGTACCAGATTTGGAACTTTCCAAACCTGTAAGTCTGGCGTCAAAGAAAGGAGTACTCATACAAGGCATCCTTGGTGTCTCAAGTCTATAGACCAGATACACAACTAGGACTGTGGAATTGTTGTCTAACATTATGTATCATTAACCATAAAATATTTCATAAGCGGATCAATCAGTGAACTCATTCTCCAATGAGCACTTGTACTATATCCTTAGTGTCTCCACAAAAGTGGCTATGAGACCAGCCGCCTCCATCATATGAATGAGTATATAGTATACCGATCTGTCTAGTTATCTCAATATCCCTATTGAGTAACATATGACCGGGATTATTTATGATCTGTGTTTAAAGGTGAATCGATCTCATTATCGTGATCTCATCATGATCTGACTCCCATTGCACAAAACTAAGAACATCACAATATTTATGTAACAGATAATATGAGAATATGCCAATATTAATCATAACAAAAAAAGATCACATAGTGTGTCACACGTGCCATCACTCATGTGATTGGCTTGCAGGGCACTTGTAACCAGCAATCTCTCACTTGACCAAAAGCCAATGACCTATGTGTCTGATCCCTATTAGACCCTTGTGACGCTCAAATATAATCTGAGCTAGTGGCTTCGTTAGTGAATCTGCAATGTTATCTTCAGATTAAACTATTTTCATTGCTATATCTTTTTGGGTCATGATCGCTCTAATAAGATGGAACCTCCTCAGAACAATTCTGTTAAGACTTGAGTTCCTTTATTAGAGTTATTGCCCTATCACTGTCACAATATATGGGAGTCAGCTCCATGCTGCTTGGTATGACTCTAAATCCTTGATGAACTTCTTCATCCACACCCCTTCATCTTGCTGCTTCTACTACAACAATGTATTCCGCCTCTGTGGTCGTGTCAGCAGTAGTATCTTGCTTGGAACTCTTCCAGCTTACTACTCCTCCATTCAGGGTGTAAATTCGACTTACTATCATTAATGTCAGACTGAAAACTTGAGTCTGTGTAGCCCTCAACCTGGAGGCTACCTTCTCCATATATCAGTAAAAGATCCTTAGTGCTTCTCAAGTACTTAAAGATACACTTTACTGCCTTCCAGTGTTCTAAACTTGGATCTGCCTGATACTTGCTCGTGACACTCAGAGCATGTGCTAAATCAGGCCTAGTACATAGCATCACATACATGATAGACTCTGTCGCTGAGGCATAAGGTATCTTATTCATGTATGCTCTTTCTTCAGGAGTCTTTGGGGACATACTCCTAGAAAGTGATATTCCATGTCTCATTGGTATGAGACCTCTCTTGGAATTTCCATGCCAAACCTTTTAACAATGGAATCTATGTATTTTCGGATCCCCAAAATATAGGATGCTTTCCCTAAGTCTTTCATGGAGAAGTTTCTAGATAGCAAAGCCTTTACTGTGGAGAGCATTTCTATATCATTTCCAATGATTAGGATGTCATCCACAAATAGCATCAAGAAGGTGATATCGCTCTCACTTACCTTCCTGTACATATAAGGCTCATCTTCGTTCTTAACGAAGTCATAAGATCTGATCACCTCATCAAATCTTATGTTCCAACTTCAGGAAGCTTGCTTCAATCCATAAATGGATCTAAGCAACCTGCACACTTTGTCTGGACTCTCTTTGGATACGAATCCCTCTGGTTGTATCATATATACCTCCTCCTCGAGGTTGCCATTGAGGAATATCGTTTTGACATCCATTTGCCAGATCTCATAGTCATAGTGTGCTGCAATGGCCAAAATAATTCTAATGGACTTAAGCATGGCTACAAGTAAAAAGGTTTCATCATAGTCAACTCCTTATATTTGACGATATCCTTTAGCCTACCATCCTTGCTTTATAGGTCTCTACCTTTCCATCTACTCTGATCTTCTTCTTGAAGATCCATTTGCAACCAATGGGTATAATACCCTCAAGTGCATCCACAAGGTTCCAAACCTTGTTAGAGTACATGGAATCCATCTCAGAATTCATGACTTCTAGCCACTTCCCGTAGTCTATACTCATAATAGCCTCCTCATAGGTCTGAGGATCAACATCCTGAGAGTCATCTCCACTGATATGTCCCACCTATCTTTCAGGAGGGTGAGATACTCTATTAGACCTACGTAAAGTTAGAATTTGTGTGTTAGGTACCTGAACAGACTCGGGCTCTGGAATGGTGCTTGAGCTAGGTTCTCCAACCTCACTCAATTCTATCTCACTCCCACTGTTTCCACAAAGAATGTGTTCCTTCTCAAGGAACACAGCTCTCTTAGCAACAAAGACCTTTCAATCCTCGGGATGATAGAAATAATATCCACAAGTTTCCTTTGTATATCCCACGAATATACATCATTCTGTCCTTTATTCCAACTTATCGGGGTTGTGTCTTCTAACGTGGGCAGGACAGTCCCAAATCTTAATAATCTTCAGATCGGACTTCTTTCCTTTCCGTATCTCATATGGCGTAGACACTACTGACTTTGATACTCTTTCTAATTTATTGAAAGAGTCTTAATACTCTTTCTAATTTGGTTCTCTACCTCATTCTTATATTCCCTGAATTTCTCGAAGGTCTCAGATTTGTACTTCATTAAGTACATGTGTCCATACCTAGAGAAATCATCAGTGAATGTAATAAAGTATGAGTAACCACTTATAGCCTGAGTCGACATGGGACCACATACATCACTATGTATAAGTTCAAATAACTCGGTGGCTCTCTCTCCAGTTCCACTAAAAGGAGTGTTGGTCATCTTCCCATGAAGGCAAGGTTTGCAAGTTGCATATGTCTCATTGTCAAATGGATCTAAGTATCCATCTTTCAATAACTTTTGAATCCTTCCCTCATGTATATGACTTAGCCTACAATGCCATAGGTATGCATTGTTCACCTCATCTCTTTTCCTCTTAGACATATTTATATTCATGATATGTGGAGAAGTGTCTAACACATATAAGACATTTATAAGGGTCCCTCTAGTGATGATCTCATCATCCATAATTATTGAACAACTATTATTCTCAAAAACTAATTTATATCCACTAATTGTCAAACAAGAGACAGAAATAATATTTTTGATAATAGAGGGAACACAATAGCATGCATCTAATGCAATAATAGCTCCACTAGGCATATGTAGGGTGACCTCTCCAATAGCAACTGCAGCAACTCTTTCTCCATTGCCCATCTTGAGTTCTATCTCGCCTCTAGCCAATCTCTTAGGTTTTGCCAGAACCTGCAACGAATTACAGATATGATAAACACTCCCGGTATCCAATACCTATGTGTTTTCATGAAAATTTGACAAGTGGAGACTGATCATAAATATACCTGAAGCTTCTCCAAGCTTCTGTCTCACCTTCTCTGCAAGGTAGTCCTTGCAGTTCTTCTTCCAATATCCGTCTTGGCCATAGTGGAAGCAATATCCTTTGTCCTTTCCTAGGTATTTCTTGACAACCTTTGCCTTACCTGGTCTTTCTTTGCCCTTGCCCTTCTTAAGGGTCTTGCTGGCCTTCCTTTTCTTTTTGGTCTCACCAATATAGAGAACTGGCTTCTCCTTCTTGATGACACTCTCAGCTTCCCTCAATATATTGAGGAGCTCAGGGAGAGTCACCTCAAACTTCTTCATATTAAAGTTAATAATGAACTGTGAAAAAGAATCCGGTAGGGACTGAAGTATAAGATCAATACACAGGTTATCCTCTAGGACTATTCCTAGACCTGTAAGTTTCTCGATCCATTCTATCATCTTTAGGACATGGTTCTCAACCGATGTCCCTTCTATCATCCTGGCTTGGAAGAGTTTCTTAGATATCTCATATCTTTGAGTTCTTCCTTATTTCTCAAACAGCTGGCGGAGATGAAGAATGATCGAATCTGTATCCATGCTCTCATGTTGCCTTTGTAACTTAGGAGTCATGGAGGCCAACATGTAACATTTTGTCAATGTGGAATCATCTATATACTTCACATAGCGAGCGATCTCATCATCGCTTGCTCCTTCTTCTGGCGTGGGCAGAATTGTATCAAGGACATATGTGATTTTCTCCACCGTGAGAACAATTATCAAATTACGGAGCCAATGTGTATAGTTTGGACCAGTGAGGTGGTTGGTATCAAGTATGCCATGTAGGGGGTTTGTGAGCGACATGTTTCTGAGAAAACAAGATATAACAAAAATAAATAACATACAGATTTTATAAAAAATACTAATCAAGATATGGACTTCTATCTTAATGTACTCCCACTATTTTCTTAGCGAATCACGCGACACCCTCGACACGTGAGACGGAAGTCTTCGGTAGACTCCTAGTGGGGATCGGGATCCAATTGACATCTTAGTGCAACCTCAAGGGACTCGACCAATTGCACTAAGCCCAAAAGGTAGGCAACTCTTACCAATCACAACTCCTTGTGATTCCCATCACGTTCGGCATCCGAATCATCATGGTCTTGAGGGACTCGACCAACCATGATATTCAGTTAAGTCATCACCATCGTTACAAGATGAGTCTGATTTGATAATATGCCCTTGAGGGACTCGACCAAGCATACCATGTCCTCAGGTCACCGGTCACATCTCTATGTCGTAGGTAAGAACTCGATCATCTAGATAGGTGAGCCTTGAGGGACTCGACCAACTCAACCAATGTCGTGATTCAATTTCTTCTTATAACGATGGAAGGCCGTGGGTCAATCTTATTGCCTCACGATTACCGACTTATTATTATCGTAGGAGGGGTTTTTGTTTCGTATCTGTCTCCTAATATGTCATGTCACACACATACATATTTAATATATATCTACATCATATGCAAATATATATTCATATATCTAGTAGGTGTATAACACATCACATATGCAAGCCACACTAGATGATCATATGCCGTCACCAACTATGATTAAGCCCGAGCCAATGGGCCTAATCACTCACAATAGGATATATGTGTGCATTGGCGCATCTTCTGGCCTTGTGGTTGTTGATCTCGTCATCATTGGTTCCGTTGGGTCGTCGCATTACTATACGTCGTGATCTCCCGCCACGGCATCGTGGGTCCCGTTGTTACCTCCACGCTCCCGCTGCACCTCTCCATGTAATTATAAATAATCATAGGCACGCAGGCCCAACAATAAACGAGAAAAACGCAGGCTCATAGGCCCCAATAATAATAATAATCACAATTACACACATCACAACACATGGCTTATGATCATCCATCCACATTATACATCACATGTACATCACATCATATATAGGATTACTAGATATATATAAAACTTAATTAAACTATTTAATTAATTATTTTTCTAAAAATCAGGATATTTTAAGAATTTCCATAATTATCAAGGGCATTTTCATAATTCTCGATGAGAAGACAGTCCTCAGAATTTCTAGAATTGTTGAGGGTATTTTATAATTATGGATGAGAGGATAGTCCTCAAAATTTCTAAAATTATTGAGGGCATTTTCGAAATTCTGTACATGAGGACAGTCCTCAGAATTTTTAAAATTTAGAGGGGTAGGATCATCCTTTTCTCAAAAGGATGCCCTAGCCCTCTCCTTGGCCCCTTCTACGCTGCCACCGTCGTTGGCCCTGCGCAGGTGGCAGGGCTGGCTGCGGGCGGGCCGCAACCGGCCACCCTTTTGCAGGTGGTTGGGCTATGCCCTGTTGCCCCTCCTCCTCGTTGCCTTGGTTGTGAAAATGTAGCAAGAACGCGTAGAACGATTCTACGTGATTCAATCTCATCACACGTTGTTTAAAACTAATATTTCGCACAAAAACCTTGGTTCTGATACCACTATTGGGAAACCTCAGCGGGTGTATCACATGCGTAGCGAAAATTAAAACAAAAACCAGCTTCCCACGCAGATCAAATCGTCATGCAAAAGATTGAGGTCGCGAGAAAAATCACAAAAACTAAAAAATCGTGATGTGTGAGAGATTGATTTTACCAAGGGAGATTGTATATCCCTGTATTCCAAATCCGGATAGAGAAGATGAAGGAGGTCAAGCGTCCTCCTCTCTAGTCGTATCCACACGATGGATCTTGACAGTGAAACTCTTCCAATCTGATCTCGCAACTCTTACGTAGAGAGATGGAGAAGAATAGGAGGTGGTGGCTAAAGTTGTAGCCTATCAACCACGAGTCTTCCCTCCTATTTATAGAGAGCCACCAAAAACCCTATGGCTCCTGCCTTAGTGGGTATTGGATCTCCATCCAATTACCTACTAGCCTTGCATTATTGGATCTCCGTCCAATGATCTCCTTAGGCCTATAATTGGGCCTTAATCAAGGAGCCCATCAACATAGGGTCTCATCTATTGAGAATAGGGGATAACTGGATCTTCATCCAATCCTCTATTCGCTGAAGCATCCACCATATGTGTGTGACCCTCTAGGCCCGGTACCGAGCTGGCCGTGAGGTATTCCCATAAGAACTCCTTCTAATATAGTGAATTATTATCCCCATAATAATTCACTCGACTCATCGACTATGGACGTACTAGGCCACTACGCCATAGTCAGCATACGGTACAGGGGGGATCAAATCCATCGGACTTGTCTGTCCACAGTTATTATATATCTATAATCCCTCATCCAAATAATATCCCAGAGACCGTATATTGGACATGGTACTATTAGGTCACAAACGGTATCAGTTTGTCTTGCTCTAATCGGATTCTACCGAAGAACTCATTCTCTCTCAATCTGAATGACCCTAGCCAGGGATTTGTCTAAGCAAGCACATATGGGATATTCCTCTCATGATACCGAGAGTGGATGATCCTTTATTGACACTCAATTGCCTTTGTAAGGTTGGCTAGCAATCCCGATAACCAATTGTACCAGATCTGAAACTTTCCAAACCTATAAGTCTGGCGACAAAGAAAGGAGTACTCATACAACGCATCCTTGGTGTCTCAAGTCTATAGACCAGATACACAACTGAGACTATGAAATTACTGTCTGACATTAGGTATCATTAACCATACAGCATCCATAAGCGGATTAATCAGTGAACTCATTCTCTAATGAGCACCTGTACTATATCCTTACTGTCTCCACACAAGTAGCTACGAGACCAACCACCTCCGTCATATGCACAGGTATATAGTACACCGATCTATCTGGTTATCTCAATGTCTCTCTTGAGTAACCTATGACAGGGATTATTTATGATCTGTGTTTAAAGGTGAATCAATCTCATTATCGTGATCTCATCATGATCCGACTCCCATTGAACAGAACCAATGACATCACAATATGTATGTAACAGATAATGTGAGAATATGACAATATTAATCATAAGCAAAAAGATCACATAGCGTGTCACACGTGCCGTCACTCACGTGATTGGCTTGCAGGGCACCTGTAACCAGCAATCTCTTGGGCGGTCCTCATAGCTTCAATCTTTTGAGTTTGTAGGAAGCAATCTGATTGAGCATCAGTTGGTAAATGTTTCGGCCACTTCAGTATACGAGGGTTGGCCAGCTTCAAAGGAGGTAGTCGGCTCGGTTGGGTGGAGACGCTCCAAAAGTCAGCAAGCTGTGAGAGGGGTTTCTTATCTTCAATCTCATGAAACTTTTGAATTTGAATTGGGAAACCACCAGATTCTTCTTTTGGTACCCCTTCCAAGTGTGGTGTTGTGGTTGTAGTCGTTGGGCTCCCTCGTAGGACCACCTATTTTTCTTTACTGAAAAATTTCATGGTTAGCCTCGAAAAATTCCCGAAAATATCTCTAATCATGGACAACCAACCAATGCTGAGCACTATATCAAAATTATCGAGAGGGAGGAGGAAAAAATTAGCAACTACATCTTGCTCCTGTAGGCTTAGTTTAACCCGCGGGCACTTTCGGTTACACTTCAGAATTTGACTGTTAGCTACCTTGACTTCGAACCCATTATAATCTTCTTTTTTGAGTATTAAGTGGGCAGCAACCTTACTGCTCATGAAGTTGTGTGTGCTCCCGACGTCGATGAGGACGATGACGGACTTCTGCTCGAGAAACCCTTCGATCTTCAATTTTTGTAGGTTTGTGTAGTCGACTAAGGTAGGGACCATGCGGGTGGTCGGTTGTGGTGTATCATTCTCCTTGGGCTCGAGAATTATATCTTTAAGTTTGGGTTCCTTTGTCAATCCATCATGAAAGTATTCTCTTATTAGTTTCTTTGGCTGAGGCGATCGGCTGATAGTAGGGGGAGGTGAAAGCTTTGGTGCCACTGGTCAAGAAGTAACCCTAGTCCTTCGGGCTTCATATTTCAACTGCTCCTCTTGATGTCGTGTGAAGGAGATGGTTGCCTTAAGTGTGTATGGCTGTCGCACTTTAACTTCTTCGCGAATCTCCAGCTTCAAGTCCTCAATAAAAGTCCTCAATATCTACTTTTCAAACCAATCATAAGTTTGATTAGATAACCTTTCAAACCTGATTTGGTACTCTTGGATGGTAGAGGTTTGACGGATCGTCATTAGTTCTTCATCACTATTCTTGCAATCAATTGGTGCTGAAGGTTTATATGTCGTTGGTTGAGATATAGCTCTCATGCTTTGAGCATCTTAATTGAGGTACCCTTATTGAAGTTGTGCAAAGGAGGTTGATGTCGTGGAGGTGTAGGGCTGTCGCGTCTTAACTTCGTTTCTTATCTCCGGTGGGTTCTTTTTATAATCTGAATTTGTATCATGTTGTGATCTTCTTGGGCTCGACAATCGGCCCAATCTAAACTCCTCGAAGAGAGCCCGTAATTTAGCATCCATACGCATCTCAAAAGCCTCCAATTTGACTTCGAATAAGCCCACTGATGTCATGATGTAAGGATCTCTAACCTGTCAAATAAACTGACTGAAGAGTGTAGCTACAATTTTCAGGTTGAAGGTAGCAAATGGCAACAATGTCAGGGTTGCGGTGGTGAAGTTTCCAAGTGGAGGATGGCAGACAAGGGTAGCAGCGACGGTGGAGGAAGAAGATGACAACAGCAATGTCGGTTATGGTCCTTCGGTGATTCTGCAATGTTGATGCTACAATGTCATCGAGGCTGTGATTTTTTAGGTGGCTGATATATGTCGGAAGATGGCAGCCAAAGATCTGAGTAGGAAGACAGCAGTGATGATGGAGGATGAAGAGGGCAGCAGTAACGTCGGTTGCGGCTACGCTGTGACTTCATGGCTGCAAGTGGCGTTGGTTGCAGCAAGGGTGCGGCTGCAATAGGAGGAAGATGGGCAGCGATGTGCATGGCTGTTGCGGAGGAGGGCA